>JAHXJK010000186.1:0-185472 GCA_019395245.1 Botrytis pseudocinerea | reverse complement strand
TTTGAGGGAGAACGGTCCCGGGACAGGCCCCGTGGTGCCATATCCGGAGCAAGAGGAGACCTCCGATGAGTGTTACCACGTAAGGAAATAGTGAAGAGAAGAGGTTTGACGAGAGGAGCGATACTTGTGAGAGACGATGAGCGGGAGGAATATCGCACTATGTTGGGTTAGTGAGGCTGTTCTATCGCAAGAACTTTGAAATATATGAAAAGGAGAGAGAGCTTACGCGCTAGTAGCACTTGCTGATAGAAATACTTTCAGCATATGAAAAGATTCCAACTTCATCTGCGATATAATCACAGTAGGAGAATAAACTCCTGCTGCAGTAAGTGCTGCACCAAAGAGTGCACCACTTAATATTGATTTTGCTCCTGTTGTTGAAATTGAAATCATGGCGAATTCTTTATTCTGGATCTCAATGTGAACCATCTTGAAAGAGGATCGGATTGGAACTCGAAGTATATGTATATGGAACAGAGCCGATCTTCACGAACTAAAAATTAAGTTCAACTAAGAAATTGACTGGTGTCTTTCATAGCGTCTTTGAGTTTTGGTACTAGTATTTTGATATGTGAGAAGTAGCAACTTTGATACCTCAACCACGTTAGAAGGATTTGTCATAATCATATGAAGACAATGATTCACTCCTTTAACTATCAATATGATACGATTGAACAATTCTTTGATCCATTCTTTATTAACTCAAATCTTATCAGACTGAGGATGACCTCCACTTGCAAGAAACTTCGCAAACTTTCCACAAATATAGAAAAATACTATGAAATAATGCAAAGCAGATACACCTTGTGCATGAAAACCACATACCTATAATGGTACATTATCGCCAATTCATTACTTATTGGTACTTACGAGGTACATACCTGTCTTCCTACCTTCCTTTGTTCGATCAATGCTCCGTAGTCAAATTTGTTCTCTCACCGGTACTTTGAAACTATTCATCCATGAAAGGGAGGAAGCCAGCCCCATCTTAAAAAATTTGAGGTCGCCGATTATATTTCCCCTAACAAAGAAGCCCGTGTGGCGGACTATTCTTCTAAAGAACTCCCAAAAAATCCTTCCAGAAACATTCCATTGCTATAGTGGAGTTAATTATGGAAATTCTCGAAAATATAGAGGGTTTCAAGGCAGTATAAAGGAAAGTAGAGACGAAAGTTACTTTTTCTCGAAAGATCGTTGCATGTCAGTGAGATTCCCGAGATCTCTCGGGAGATAGGTAGCCGGGTTTGAGGTCCCCGAGTAAGCGACTATGACACCCAAGAATCCTTAATTGTCGGCGAGGATGCTACTGCACCATTTTACTGCCTTTACAATTTGCGGGGATGCGGGAATTTGATTTAGGATGATGCCCGATAGGTGATTTAAGGAAAGGAGGTACGGATCGGAGGGAATATGGTTACAATCCTATGGAATGAAGGATGTCTTGCCCTATGCAGATTAAATGAACTCACCTCCTGTCATATACGGATGTGTTGATTGATGAATTGAATGATATGATGATAGGTAGGATGGGTACGAGGATACATGGGAAGTGTACTTGAGCAATGTAACTTGTGCAATCTTGACTAGGAAGTGAAGCGTGGCTTCGGAGATTCGGGGACTTGCAAGATGAAATGTTTCGGATAATGGACATTCGTAAAGAAGCTTTAGAATGATTAGAATCGGTGAATGGTGCATTTGTGGAACTTCCGCTGTATAACATTGTTTGTCGTATATATATCCATTCGCCGGTTTGCGAAATGGGGGTTCTATGAGGATGATGGAGAGGCTTTAAAATGATTAGAATCGGTGAACTGTGGATTTGTACTACCCCGGTTGTGCATCCGACGGACGACCACATTCGTTGACTTGCGAAGCTTGTGGAAGCCTTAGCATTGATAGATATATGAGCAGTCAAATTTTGAGTATCAATTGAAAACCATAAATACATCTGAGCCGACGAAACCATTCTGTTATGCATCAATAAGTACGCCGCGGTGGCCATAAATTACGCATTGTCGAACCAGGCTGTTGGCTAGAATTGTGAGAAAGGAACCAATGAAGGGGATTTGATCACGATGCAGTACCAGACGTGTTTTCGAAGATATATTAAAGATTTTCCTGCACACAAAATATGCAATGCAAAGGTACGAGTGCAGTGATGCGAGATTGAAAATATTGGTTTGCGGGAGTGTTTGTTTGTCTTCTTCTCTCAACAATAGATTATGTTCTCAACTTTACCCCTTCATCAATCGGTAAATTCACGGTTCTCTCCCGGTGACCGAAATAAGGTACTGTACGTTGAACTGCCTCCCTATACCTTCAAATGATTCTGGAGGCGTTCTCACGGCGCCAGTGAGATGTTGAAACTTCTTGTACTCTTTCGTAGATGCTCGTATATCTTCGTACCATCAAATGATACTGCATCCCATCCCCGCCATTGTCATCATCCAAAAATAAATCCCTGTCCCCACACACCTTGCACAAATCCTCCTCATAAATTGCCCCTCCCGAAAAAATCCCGATAATCACTCCCGTGCCCCTCATTCTCATCATACCACTTCCATAATCAATCCCCACACTCCCCACCGTCCACCATTGTCCATCTTCCGACTACGATTCCGACCTCGGGTTATTTGGTACGTATGAATTGCTTTTCTTGCTTCATATGTCTCTACTTTTGGACATCTTTCCAATTCATCACCTCAACATCAAATACACAAACATACATACACATTGTACACCCTCTTCTCTCATAAAACACATTCAAAATGGCACCAAAAGGACCCTACAAGCTCGTTACAGTTAACAAAGTCCCAGCTCGGGCAAAGATCTTGATTGGGAGGGTGGTCGAGGATGTTAAGGATAGCTATACCATTGAATATGTCAAAAACGCCGAACGTGAGTTTGATCCAAAGTCTCTTCTTTTCCTACTACATCGTTCTCTATGGGCTTTGGAACTGCAAGTGCGAATGTGGCACCGGGGAGAGATAGGCGAGCATATGGAGTTGAAAAAAGATGATATGGAACTATGGAATTATGGAACGATATTGAAAGAGACATTCGTTGGCCAAGTGAAGTCTCACTGGTACCATGTCTATAAGTTTCATGAATGATATCCTCAAATACTTCATATCTGAATCTGGAGGAATCACCGGCTCAGAATAGAAACGAGGCACGTGAAGAAATTATCAGCTAAATCGGAGAACTGAGTAATGATACTAACTACCTCACAGGAATGGAAGACGTAAAAGCCATGGTCGAGGAGCAACAACCAGATGTTTTAGTACGTATCACTACTTTTATACCATCCACCACTTTGCCTTGTCTCCACCTTCTCCTTCCTCCTCCCTTTCTTGAACTCAACTGACGTCCTCCAAGTTCGTAGCCTCAATGTGGACCGCCGAAGAAGCAAACGAAATCCAAGAAATCGCCAAATCCACCAAGCCAGGTATCAAAACCATGGCCATCCCACACGGGTTACAAATCGAAAAGGGTCCAGATGCTGTTGTGGAGTTTTTGAAGGAGCAGTGGCCGGGACTTGTTGACAGTGAGTTTCCATTTCATTCTGACAGGGTTAGACGATGGTAAAGCTAACTTTTCATAGACTAGGAAAAGAAATGATAAATCAAAGTAAGATAAGAGAAAAGCATGGAATATATGGATGTATAGAGAGACTCTAGATGCATTTATGTATGAATGTTTGCAAATACCCGTAGAAAACTCAAAGTTTAAATATAATCATGACATCTAATATCGAAGTACCATGCTTGAGATTTGAGAAAGAAAAAATATTATTGTGGCCACTGTACTCCGTTATCTATTTCACCCCCAATCCTAGTTCATCTGTTCTATCGAGCTACAAGACCCCCAAAATTAAGAATATCGAGTCGTATATCGTCCCTTCATCCCATATATTCATACTGTTCACTCATCCCGTCTATTCATCCCATCTATTCATCCCATCATTACATCTTCCTCTCTATACTTCCAAAATCTCAATAATTCTATGAAATTTTCTCACGCATTCACCGTATCATCACAATCTCTTCTTCCCCCATGCAAAATTTGGTCTAATTCCTCTCCTCCTCGTACCCCCCTACTCCCCTTCCTCTTTCCCCGCTCGCTTCCCTCGCATACCCATTAACCATCATCACAAAAAATGTCACCAACAACGTCATAACCGCAATCGCAATAACCCATTCTTTCTTGCGCTGCAACTTTCTATCTGATGAGTTTGTGGAGGAGGTGAAACGCACGCAGCAGTTACTATGACCTTTAATTTTGGGTTAGTGTATAAAGGATGGGAAGAAAGATGAGAGGTGTTAGAGGAGAGAAATACCATTCATGACCAACGCCTCTTCCATATCTCTCGATGCATCCGTAAACACAACGCAGCAATTCTGTCTGTTTCCTTGATTTTGGCCTCCTGCATTGACACCCGTACCAGCGGCTCTTAATCTGCGGAGTTCTTCATTTTCAAGCTGCGTTGTATCGTTAGCGTGACTTTTTGTTTGTCTGTTCTTGTTCTCATCATGTGTTGTCCTCTCCGAAAATGAAAATAAGGAGGATAAAAACAGATGTGTAGGAAGGGTAGAAAATGATAAGAAAGATAAACTAACAAGCAGTCTCCCAATGCTCTCTTCTAGTCTCTCCATTCTCCTCTCCAATCCCTTCACCATCATTAACCCCCCTGATCCCTCTCTATCTTCCCCCGATTCATCACCCCCTGAAGTAGTAGTCGCTACGCCCCAAAGATCTATACCACTTCCTCCAGTTACACCACTAACTCCACTAACATTACTAGCCAGCGTCCTCGTGCTCGGCGTTGGACGTGGAGTACTAGAGCGGGAATGAAAAGATGGTGGTGCGGAGTCTGGATAGTTTGTAGCATACGCATTGTTGAATGGAGGGAATGGCGTAGTGCCTGTCGTTCCTGTTGTCCCGCTTGCCCCACCAATTAAATTTCCATATGTGTTGCTCGAGGAGAATTGTGAAGAGCCTTGACTATTCAAATGCGCAACCTGACTACTGTGAAAGCTGGGCGGCGGGGTACGAGAAGAAATACTAGTGATAGATGTTCGGTGGCTTGATGGAACGGACGAGGGAACAGACGAGGGAACGGACGTAGGAGTTCCGGAGTTATAGTTGTAGGAGGGGTTGTGAAAGATTGGGTCGAGGCGGATCGGGGGGGTTGATGAGGGAGGAGAGGAAGTGCGGGGGAGCTAGAGGGAGGTTGTTAGTTGGTTGGTGGGCCTTTCCTGGGAACTGAGAGGATGAAGTATGTGACCATGGAAGGGTCTGAAGAGTGGAACGTAAGGTGTGGTGCCTTAAGGACGTAATGAAAAGGCAGAGAGAAGTGGCTAAGAACCAGAATGATAAAAGCAAGACGACAAATAAGAATATACACCAGTACATGAACGACACTCTCCCCTATTCAATTGACACTCGACGCATACATAGCAACTCCTATCAAGCATCACGAAGCACAATACAGATGTGAAAATTTTCTAAACCACAATTCCCAATCTCTACAACCCCCCAAGTGACGCATCTCTCATACCCTCCCATTGCACATTGCACACCCAAGTCCAACTAGAACAGAAAAAATGAAAAAGAACTCACAGCTTCATAACGCGAGCGATTCATCTTCAACACTCCCGAGACTTCCGACCTAGAATCTCTTCCGTAAACCCAAACTCTACTTCTATCCGCGTACCTGTACCTGCAAAATGTGGATCAAAGCCGAACCGTTTGCAAATAGCCTTCAGGAACAAGAAAGCGTACGTGTTCCCTTCCGCGTATCCCAATCGACAAGCTATCAAAATGAAGAAAAAACTTATAAATTCAAGATCTCACTTCTTTCTGCCTAGAACCCAAGGGAAAACCATACATATAACAAAGGGAATCTTCGCTCATGAAATTCCGCCGCGTCATTAAAACTCGGCTCGCGAACTTGCAACACTGCCACAATAATGGGATGGAATGCTATACGATGGAGTTCGATAAGAGTTAGACCTGCTTATGCGGGGTGGAGGTTTCTGCCACTTGACGATTTGCGGGATTTTGATTGGTTGGCTCGCAGCCCGGTAAGGCTGTGCAGATCATGTGATGAGTGGGACTTTCTAGGCAGAAGCATTTCGGCTTGATCTAGTACTCTGGCCTGATCGAGTCTCAAGGTCAAGCTTTTAGTAATTATATGAACGATGTGGACAAATTTGTCTGAAAACGTAGAATTGTATTAATGCAGCTAAATATTTCAGTGGTAAAAATGCCATATCTGCAACGATTAGTTCTTTTTAAATGTTAGTATGCGCTCTTCTAGATCGACAACAATACACAGTAAGTGGTATGACGGCAATGATAGCAAGATCCTCCGATATCCATATCAGACCATCCCCTCTTACAAGTTAGCAATGGTAGCAATGCTCTTTACTTTGACTTCTTCTTCACACTCTCCACAAACAATTCTCTTCGTCCATCTTATCTCTTCCCAATCCGTCACTCTCACATTCATGATGTGCAACAACCAAGAACCAGTTTTAATGTCCTTCTTAACTCTACCCATACATCTTGCCATCAACGATTCGCTTGATTCGATGAAGATTTTACTTTCACTCTCCGCCAGGCCCGTCGTCTTAAAATTCGCGAGGATACCCTTAGCAAATGGTGGTCGATCATGAAATAAGTCTGCGAATTGGAAATGCTGTTTAGAAGTACCAGGTTCTCGAGACGAGAAATTGACACGGGCAAAGAGCTCGATGATTGCGTCTTGACCTAAAGCATTGCATCGACCTCCTTCTCTAAGCATCTCACCAATCCGGAAACAAACACGAAGAATGGTCTGGGACGATAATCCATTGATTGGGCATCGATCTTGAACTAATTGGGGAAATTTTGGCCGAGCAAATGGTGCGAGGGGTTGATATTCATGACTATCATCAAGCCATATTTTCGACGTGTTAGTTTGAATCGGTTGAACAAGTGTAGGCAATTTTTCTAGAGGTATGCTTTTCAATGGTTTGACGAGGACCTCGGAAGATTGAATGGCTGGAGCTTTGACCGACCTAAAAGCCGTCGAAGTAATATACCTCCAATCTGCATCTTCTTGCGTCGCTGGTGGCTTCGAAGGACTAGATTCATCAGTAGGTTTGGCCAGCGCTGTTCTATCGGAAAATGATTCTCGGGGTGTAGGTGAAGAGAATTGAAGAGCATCATCGTATACTTCCCTGTCAGTATCATCACCATCACGCGGAAGGGTTAAACTTGGTGGTGGTTCAAATGATTCCACAACACCCTGAGCTTGACCTGTTCCTGCTAGTCGAAGCAGTTCTTCTTCCAAATCAGCATCTATTGGGAAATCGTCATCCTCATCCACTGCAATGCGCGGAGATGCAGTGTGAGGAGATGCGGTGTGAGTGACTTCTTGCGAAAGAGTGACGGGATCGTGTAGTTGCATCGTCCTCGGGGGCGAAGAAGAAACTATACGTGAAATGGATGGTGGAGATGGTTGCATTTGAATGCTTTGGATCACTTGGCCTCTCAAGGAAGATTCAAAAATAGTTGGATCTGCAACCAATGCTAACAAATCTTCATCGTCAATGCCATCGTCAAAACCATCTCTGTCAAAACAATCTAGGAGGTGGTTTGTGATCATTGGCACGCCTTCTCCGTTGATCGATCGCTCAAACTGAGTGTCGTTGTTATAAGTTCCGGCTCCTAATGTCGGCATAAGTACCAGTGAATTTTGAGGGCTTTGTGCTTGCTCTTGCTCGAATCCTGTCTTGGGAAATTGATCATTAACTTCTGGAATATGAACGTTGTATTCTGGCGACTCGGAAGTTATATCACCAAGCTCAGTAACCACACTACTTTCAATTGTTTGTGGTACTTGGTGTGACTGCTGCCTGCCAACGCCATTATTGGTGACTTGGTCAAGAGCATTCTCCGGTGTTCCTTCACTAAAGGTGGGAGGGCCATTAGATTGGTTTAGCGAATACTCAATTTGGGATAACTTCCGCTGCGTGACAGAGGTCAATAATTTTTCGCAAAAGGGATGGGTTTGAGGTCGGTTAACACAAACAGTGTCAGGTTCGTTGGTATCGACAGATTGTTTTGGAATCCACAAAGCCTCTTCGAAAAATGAACCAGTCGATATATGCCCATGGTCCGATGAGGGATGGTTTGAGTCTTCAAAAACATGCCCATCACGAGACTCATTCGGGGTAACAAGATTATCCTCTCCTTCGCTCGCAGCAATCGATTGATTTGCCAATGGATTGTCCTCGCGAGGTACATACCTAAAAGCTGCTAATTTCTGTAAAGTTGTGTTCGCGATTCCATTCGAATTAAGCTTCATCTGTTCCTCAGTTGTTGTGAAACCTTGTAATCGGTTGATGGAACGTGATTGCTCTCCCGAAGACTTTGAGGTGAAGCAAGACAAGGATGGTTTGGTAACTGTTGAGTTCTGAAACAATTCTGAAGATTTCTTCCGCTTGGTGACTGTGGCAGAAAGCGCCATTTTCTTGGATCTTTCATGAGTATCAGGTGGTGTTATCCATTGAGAAACAGAAGATCCCTCGCCTAATCCGTTGGATAGTTGCTCAAGATCTTGATGGGCAGACATTGTTTTTACTCTAGAAGGCACCTTAAATGCGGGTTGCGCTCCTTTCATAGGAACTTTCCTTCTCTTCGGCGATGCTACCTCGAATATTTCAGTATCACAATCTTCAACAATAGCACTTGTATGCGGCTTAGCACTAGGTAAAGTCTTCATGGGGCCATTCTTCGAGCGTGGAGCTTGCCGCTTTTTACCACCGGGAGTGGGAAGACTCGGGGCGTCATCTGGTAGGCCGTAGATATCTGTACTGCGCAAAGTTCTCAGTGGATCGATCGTTCGTGTTAAAGGCGATATTGGATTTAAACTTTTTGAACGATTAAGATTGATTGGAGTAAAGGAGAGATATCGGCGGATTGCTGTTTCTGGCACACTATTTTAAGATGAAGTATTAGTATGACAGAATTGAATGATGGCACAACCCAAACAAACATGTGTGGCGGATCTTCTTGACTTCTCCCTTCTCCTCTCAGCTCCTCTTGATTCAAGCCTCGATACTGCGCCATCTTGGCCACACTTCGATTCATCACTAACTCTTTCTCAACGCATCACTTGTCACACTTCCCCTTCATGCCCCTCCTTCATCACGCTTCCCTCCGCTTTACGTCATCAACTGAAAATTGGCGGACGATTGAGTTGGGCATTGATATATTGAGTTCGGACGGTAAGGCACAAGCTTCGAAACTACTGATAAGGAGTGAGAACTGATAGTGCGTCGTTGAAAGTTGCAGACAGAGGGTTGAAGATTGACTAAGAGAAGCTCCAAAACGGGTGTACAGAGCCAGAGCCTAAGGCTCAAGTGGCATTAAAGTGGGTACCTCGGACACTAAAGACCCGTCCCGCCCCGCTCCACTAGTCTTCTTTCAATCCCTTTACACACTCCGTACATCACATGCTTCACTCAAAACATAACCAAAACCAAGAATGACTTTGATCTCGTCTGAGTAATCTAAGCCAACCCTCACGCAATATATTCACATCTACTGCTTCTACCACTTGTCGTCGACGCGTTATTGAATGTCTTCATGCCACCGACATCGATACACTGCACTGAGCATACTAGCTATTTCTGTACAGAAAGAGTACAATCAGTCAGCTATCATCAAAAAAATATTCACAGATCATCCAATCCAAACCCAAACCACCCCTCCCCCCACCTTCCACTTTAAGACGTGGCAGGAGAGCATTTGACGTTCAAATCTGATAACTTCCTTCCTCGACAACTCATACTACATACGTTTTTGAATCCCATCAAATCAATACAGATTGCGTCCACTTATTCTTGATCATTCCGATATATTTGTTTGTCCTTCCTGCACTCGTACTATTGGTCTCTTGTTAAACATTGCGGAAGAAGCTTGTAGCGAGGCCAATCCCTTTCATAGTCAAGAGTTCTAAGAAACGGCTAGGCAAATATGTTTTCTTCGGTCAGTATTCCATAGCTATTCTCTCCTCTCGCTTCTTGACTCTCTTCATTTCTCTTCTTTACTTCCGGAATCGCCCCATTCTTATCAACTCACATCACGAGACTATGGAGACATATTCGTGATTTGTGAGATTTATGACTGATGTCCTCCTGTCATGGCGAGCATGGTAGTAGGTCTGCCAAGAGAAAACTTCAACGGCGCCATGCAAGATCTTACACTGCATCATACATTCCTTCAGAGCCTCAATCCGACTATTTCCATAGAGGTCATGTGGGAAATCTTCTTTTTGGCAGACAGAAAACAACAAAAACAGAAGAACTAATATATGTTCGTCGTAAACAGAAGAAACCATATTCAGCAGTTACCGTCGCTATCGAACGTCTCACTAGCGAAGAAAACGAAGACGGTGCCTATGGGGGTATTCCAGATTTGGTAGATGTTATCAAACTTCAGTCTACCGGCCCTAGAGAAGCCACTAGAGCTCTTCGAAAGAAGCTCAAATATGGCAATGTCCAACGTCAACTTCGAGCTTTAGAGATTTTGGATGGCCTCGTTCAGAACGCTGGCCCAAAGTTTGAACATGTTTTCGGCTCCGATGATGCTTTCCTCGAACGTCTACGCGTCTGTGGCGTTTCGAGTACTTCAGACCCTGCAGTGAAAGCTAAGTGCAGAGAGCTATTTCGAGGCTGGGCTGTTAAATATAAGAAGGTTTCTGGAATGGAAGACGTCGTCAATCTCCTTCATGTATGTATCATCTGAATGTTTGCATGTCACTTACTAACGCACTTCAAGGCACTACCAGATACAAGGAAGGTTGTCACGCAAGATAGATCGAAAGTTCTCCGTGAAACAGAGGAAAATCCCTTCCAAGATGACGAGCTTGAGGAACCATCTACACCTAGTTCTTCTAAACCAGGTCCCTCTAAAGCTGAACCTTCTCACTCAAGACAAAGCTCTTTAACAACTGCATCTGCTAGTACCAGAGAACGTGCATCCTCAATCATGTCTGGATCTGCTAAGAAGGTCAAAAAAGATGATAAAAAAGACAAGAAGAAGAAACACAAGCCTTTCAACCTAGAAGCAGAGAAAGAAGCAATGAAAGCTGCTATCGCAGAATCAACTGTTGCATCAACTAATCTCTTGAACGCATTGAGACATATCGATCGAGAGAAAGAGCGAATTTCTGAAAACAGAATGGCCTCGCAGTATTTTGATACCTGTAAATTGCTACGAAGAAAGATTCTCCGATATGTAAGTTTGAAGCCGAAATCAAGGCGTCCAGTAAAGATGGTGGTAGATTAGATGTAGACTTCCGATGATCAAATTATATTGCGATATCGAAAGTCTCGTTTTGTCAACTGCAGTCCGCATTGTTATAACGCCTGGTCAACACAGGTTTGAATTTGCTAACCATTTCTTCAGATCCAACATGTAGAGGCCGAGGAGTGGCTTGGAGGGCTTCTTCACGCAAACGATGGATTGGTCAATGCCTTGATGACATTTGAACAACTGGATAGATCGATTGATGCAGACAGTGACTCTGACGACGAAATGGCCGAGCAAGCTCATCTCTTCAAAAGTACGTGCATTTATCCTCATGACTACCCTCGATTGTCGAGAATAGTCACAAAAAGTTTGAATTATCGCATTTGAGCACCTACTAATACCATACAGTGGCGGAGATTAACAATGCGGAACGTAGGGCAGAAAGGGGAGCTAGTGATTCAACAACACAGCAATTACATAGTCTTGCACTCGGTACAGGCCCGCTTACAGGCCCACATAGTCCAACCAAACCAGCCCATCGCCCTGCACCACCCACTCCGGTGCAATCGACTTACCCGAGAGCACAGGAATCGGAGGAATCGGAGGATGAAGAAGATGAGAATGATCCATTTGCTGATCGCAATGCTTTTGATTGAGCGTAGGTTTTTGGTACTTCGTTACATTGGAACACTACCATCTGGGATGGCGAATTGCTGTATTTTGGTTGGTGGGGATTGACCGTTTGGAAAGCGAATGGGAGTTGTTGCATTGGCTTGTCATAGCATGAATGGAGGAATTTATTTGGAGGCGGGGCGGTGCAGTGCAGTGAGGTGTGAAACTTGGTGGGGATGGACTGAGGCTGAAATAATGATGGACAATGAATGGATGGACGGAGAACAGGATAATCAATTACGAAAGTATACCAAATGCATAGTTTAGAATCATGATTAAGTCTTACTATTTTGCAATTTGAATCTCCTACAGATCCCCTCCTTCGGTGGCTGAAAGGCCCACCAATAAGTCTCGAAATCAGTGGAAAACTCTGGAGCTTTTGCATGGAGGTATTGGGAAATAGCGGGGTCTATACTCACACCAGGACTTTTACGTTCTCGACAAAAGAGAACATGGCAGTATATACTAGGTTTACACTACCGGACTAATGATAAGACTTGGTATCTATTGTTGTAGATAAAGTTGAAGTAAAATACAAGAAGCGGTGTCGTGCTATTCAGTATTTATTATCCAGTACATATGGTGTGTGATGAACATTTTATAACATCCAGTGAAGTTTGTACTGCTCCCCTCCAGCTGATTTGTAGCTAAAGTAGCGATGTGGAATCTGTTCCAACTCATCGCCGTGTCATTCGATAGGTTCTGAAACTTAACTTCTGGCTGCAGCTCACATATCGTACAAGTTCGACATGGGGAAATTGCGGTATGGGATTTTCATTATTCGTTCGGGGGCCCAGACCAGCTATCTCTCTGGGGTTTGATGAAAGAACGTATAGGATTTGGTATGTATGCAAGATTTGGAGTGGTGATATCGAGAGGAATATGGGAGATGATCTCGCAATGTTGTTTGCTACCTTTCCCCCCCCCCCCTTTTTTTTGACATCTTCACCCCTGGGAACTAGCCTGCCGTGCTATCGTGGTTTCGAAAAGACAGTTCCACGACGACGAGACTCTAGCGACTGCAGTTTCTTACAGATAATGTCCCTTCGCATCATTGGGTGTAGAAATGAGGTATTTCACACTTTAAATGCCGCCTTCTAAATGCTACTGCCTAGATGCATCGATAGCAACTAAATACCTCAGACATCCCTCCGCCCCCAGCACCCTTGTCTGTTTCATCACATGATGCTATTCCCAACCCTATCAACTGCTCTTCCCTCAATCAAACGTCGCGAAAGACCACAGTTGGTTCCTGAGAACCATGATCGAGGAACAAGTGTACGTCACACTTATTCAGCCCTTTCTCCACCGTGATACACAGTGGGCACGGGACTTCCGCCCAAGCCGGATACCGGATAAGCTGTCCAATCAAGTGTTGCAGGGTTGTGGGAATACCTGGTTCTCCATGCATACAGGGTCAGCCTTACAGGTTGGGCTTACGATTTGAGATGCCGTTCGAGCCTTTTTGAAGATACGAATCCGCCGAGTAGCTAATCATGGCACAAGATTCCTCAGTGGGAATTGGTTAAATACTTCGATGCTCGCCGCGAAGAGTGAAGGGGGGATTCGTACAATTGAATCTGATCTGTATTCATTTTTGGGAAATTCGAGAAAACGAGTCGTGTCAGATTTTAAGAACGATAATATACGAGTAAATATATCTACAGGATTCTAAGAAAAAGAGTTCTGACATTACTTTTTGTATACTTAATTGTTTTGAAGTGTGGTGGGACCTGAGTGAACGCCTCTTTCGAGAAGTGACCTATCAATTGTCCCAAGTCGAGTGAGCAACTCAACTCACCTACATACAATCCGATATTTCTTCATTGGCAATCAGTAGATATGAAGAGATCGCCACCATCATTATCGTCGTCGTCGATATCGACAGGAGGAGAAACACTGGATGATTACGAGAGTTTAAACTGCATTACCACGTCAGATACCCAAAGCAGCGTTTCTTCCGATATCAGAGATGCAGGGAGAAGGAGAGAAGGAGAGATAGAGATGAGTATTCTACAACCAGAATCAACTCCTGCGTTTAAAGGAAGAAAAGCATCACCTACCCCATCGATGTTGACGGGGAGAACATGGGGGGAGGAATCTGTCCTGAATGGGCAGACGGCGGGGTATGAGAATAAGAGGAGACTCGAGAGAGCGGGTAGTGGGAATGGGGGTAGACGGAGGGGAGGGGAGAAGAAGGAGGGGGTTAAGAGAAGACATTCGAGTAATGAACATGCTAATGTCTATACTGAGTAAGTTCTTTCAAGGCCTTGTTGTTGTTGACATTCTGGACTAGCATCTTGATAGTCAAACTTTCTGCAGCAATAACTTCCACATTGCCATGTGCTAACTTGAAGTAATATAGGTGCGGGAGACATTCAGATGATTGGCTATTCGGAGGATTTTCCGTTACAGATGCAGTGAAGAAGATTTGGCAGAAGGGTGGAAAAGATTCGGGGTGAATCTTGAAAGAGTGGGTGATTGAAGGAAAGAAACAATGGCAGAAAGAGTTCCGACAATTGAAGGACCTACGTTGAAATGCCCCGTATACAGATACATATCAGAACCGAACAGCCAGGATAACGGCTATGGTCAGGAGGAGAGCGCCTCGGCGGCGTTTGCGTTCTTGGAGAGTTCGAATTCCTGTTGGGAAGGGATCGAGATGGTATTGGTAACAGGGAGATTATCTTACCCCTCGTGTTGGGTTGAAGAGAATGTAGTGTAGAGCACCATGACGATATGAAGAGGGTTTTGGTTCTTCCATATAATTTATAATTCCAGTTCGATCATTGGTCAATGGATTAAATCTCCATATATAAATCCCTAATTGATGTTTATTAATGCAATGAATTTTGGTGGAGTATCATAAATTTCACATGAACGCTAAACTTCCATTGACCATGACGCTAGACCCCAAGCCAATTGGCCCCAGGGAAAAAAGTTCAAAGCTTGAGGGGGACCGAAATTTTGACATCTAAGAATAATCGCAATTTTTCAGTGAATCAAATCACCCTCTGCGCTCTGCATTTTGAATTGATTCCTTTAATGTTGAAATGCTCTAGGAGTCTTTCAAGAGCTTTCATTTCAAAACCTCTGCTATACAAATTTACCCCAATTCGATCCTATAACTTCTTCGCAATGACTCCATCCGCAGACCAAGGACCGGATCGCAAAAGAAAGCAACATCAAGGCGGTCGAGCTCCCAAAAGACAAAAGGCTTATAAGCCAAAGCCAGTCAAGGAGGGATCGTCTGAAGAAGTTTTAATAGCAGATGTGCGAGCATTGTTCGAGGCGCAGAAAATCTCCAATGCTTCTCAGGTTCCAATTGAAAATGGAAATGCCGAGTCTGCGAACGTCGAAATTGGAGCAGGACAAGAGGGATCAGCATCTGCTGAAACGGCACCTGTTGCGGCAGAGACTCAAGTAGAAGCAGCATTACCAGAGAGATTCACAGAGATTGAAGTCAAGGTCGTTGAGATATCGTCTACTGGAGACGGACTCGCGCTTCACCCACCTACGAACCGAATATATGTTGTGCCATTCAGTGTGCCAGGGGATATCGTAAAGGCAAAAGTCATTACACACTTTCCAAGAGACAATTACTCTTTGGCAGACTTTGTTTCCGTGGTTCAACCATCCCCTCTCCGAGATGACAGTCGAGTAAACTGCAAATACTTTAGCAAATGTTCTGGGTGCCAATTCCAGATGTTAGATTATTCGGAGCAACTGAAACACAAGAAATCGATTGTCGAGAAGGCATACAAAAATTTCTCACAGCTTCCATCGGAACTAGTCCCAGCTATTTTGGATACTATTGGAAGTCCATTACAATATGAATATCGCACAAAGCTTACTCCACATTTCGACGGACCACCAGGTTATAGAAGCAGGGCAAATAGGAGGAGTGATACCAAAGCTGCCTTTGATAAGGTTCCAGAAATTGGATTTATGCAAAAAGGAAAGCGGGCAACATTGGATATTGAGGATTGTCCAATAGGAACAGATGCAGTAAGAATGGGAATGAAGCTCGAGAGAAAGAGAGTCGCAGAGGAACTCCATAAATACCAACGAGGAGCTACAATTCTACTACGAGAGAGCACCAAGAGAATCTACAAAGGCGATGCGGAATATCAAGAAGATATGGAGACACCCCCTGACACCATTAAAGTCACAACTCCCGAGTATACTGATTTGAAAACTTGCATTACGGATAATAAAGGGGAATCGACGGAGTATATCGATAGTTTCCTTTTCACCAGCATTGCGGGGTCTTTCTTCCAAAACAACAATTCCATTCTTCCCGTCTTCACCCAATACATTCGAGACCATGCTTTACCGCCTCCAGGATCCTACTCCCCAGACCTACCAAAAATCCAATACTTAATCGATGCGTATTCCGGCTCCGGACTCTTCACCATTACACTCTCATCTCTCTTCAAATCCTCAACTGGAATAGATATCTCAGACGCTTCCATCATATCTGCTCGTCGCAACGCTGAGCTCAATAAACTAGATGCATCAAGATGTAGTTTCATGGCAGCGGATGCACCAAAACTCTTCAAACAAGTTACTTATCCTAAAGACGAAACGGTGGTAGTCATTGATCCTCCCAGAAAAGGTTGCGATGAGAGTTTCTTGAGTCAGTTGTTGAAATTTGGACCGAGGAGAGTGGTTTATGTTAGTTGTAATGTTCATACGCAAGCGAGGGATGTGGGGGTATTGGTTAATGGAAGCGAGGAGGGAGTTAGATATGAGATTGAGAGTTTGAGAGGTTTCGACTTTTTCCCACAGACGGGACATGTGGAGGGGGTGGCTGTGCTCAGCAGAGTTGATGGGGAAGTCAAGGGAGGAGATGCGGAGATGGTTGACGGCAAAGAGGAAGTGGCTAAAGAAGAACCGACTGAACCCGAACCAGCCAAGGAAGAACCGGTTTTGAATGAGATTAAGATGACAGAATAGAAATCGGGTTCCCTAAATGGGACTTTCTGCCTATACCCTTGCAGGCTGGCTAGATCTTGATATTCGACTTTGTTTTCAAAGCATACTATCAGCCAATCAAAATATTCCTAGATATTTATTTACTTCCCTGCTTAATTTCCTACTTTTCTGCCCGCCCAGCTGCTCCTTCCAAATCCATATTCTTCAATATATGTTTCTAATCTCCCCGCATATATTGTGGAAACTCCACTCCACTCCGCCTCCACTCTGGCAATACTTCGTTACATCTACCTAACTTCAGCCGATAGGAGGAATAATTTTTAACTCCTTTATCTCATCTCATCTCGTGTTGGATTTATGAAAAAATTCAAATTTGTGGGATCGTGGGATTGCGAGATCTTGGATTGTTACATTGAGTGCATGGTCTGCTGAGTGGTGGAGAGAGGTAGGAGGTGAGGGGTGAGAGGAAAATACAGGATTTCATGGAGTATATGCATGCTCAAGGAACTGAGCTCGGGAGTTATCGTAACGGCGATGCGTATGTGTCTTCTGGATAGTGATGTGCTTGAGAGTGTGGATATGAGGATAAGAGAGAGGGGGGAGGGGGGTTAGGGTGGATTAGACGTCAAAGTTAGGATGGAGTGGGGAGGATAGGAATTTAAATGGAATGTAGAGATTAGAGATTGGAAGTTGGCGGTTTCTCGCTGGGTTGGCGCGGATCGATATTCGGAAGTTGAAAGTTGGTAATGCAATGTGGATTTGGAGATCGGTTGATATATGTATTTCGACAGCATCAGCTACTTCGTTGATTCGTTCGAGGCACTCCCAGAAATATAGTCATTGCAGAAATCTATTGTTTGAATAATTCGAATCCTAGGGGGTTTCGATTGAATAAAAAGGCAAAGATGCAAAAGTGGAATGAGGAATGAAGAATGAAGAGGAACTGGAGGGGTTATATCTGGAAACACGTGGAGTGAAAGATGAGAGGTAGGAAATATTTGAATTCATAAATAATGATTAATTTGCTAGAATAAAATCTAGAACTCCTTTTCCGTGCGTGGGTGTGAGTATAGGTGCCTATTGTATGGCAATACGAAATCAAAGTTGAAGGACTGACTGGATTACAATTCGAGTGATGGAGTAACTAGAATCCAATCCAACATGTCATCCATATCTTTCTCTCCTTTCCGTCATTCAACCTCGTCAAAACCCCTCTCTTAAACCCTAACCCTCTACCCCCTTACTCACCACAGTGATACTATTTCAAGATCACACATTCACTTACTCATCAATCCCACTCCCATCATCCAGCATAAACCCGACCCCAAGTCCTCGACCCTCACAAAACACGTTTTCTGCCATTTTGCCATATTCTCCGCTCCCTATCCACCACATTCCAATATCCTCTTACCTACTTACCCCAGTACATCCTCGTCTCGCACAAATGCACACACATAACCCGAAATGCAATGCAGACATGCAGGAGCAATGCATTGCGCACGTCCTCCTTTCTGCTTCCTTCTGTCCTTTTCCTCCCGCTATATAGATGAATGAATAAGCATATTACCTACTATATACTATATACTATATATCAAGTAGCATGTAGTATGCGTACCGTAAAACGCCGTGCTATACAAGTCGCGAGCCACGAAACGTACGGGCAGAAAGGAAAGATGCTCATGTAGCATAGTATATACACACAATACTCGTAAACTCCTAGCCTGGTAGTACCAGCTTGCAATATTTGGCGTTCAGACTCGTAGGATTTGTCCGTATGCGGAAAGTATGGATGTGGATAGATGGGTATTTGAGGGGCAAGTGCTCGTGGGACTCGCTCGGAGGGGATACTTGTTGTGCTCTGTGCTTACCTGGTGATTCGAATACAAATGCGAATGCGCGGTGCATGCAGGACGCGGTGAGGTAGTGGAGCAGTGGAGTGGAGGGATTTGTGTATACAAGAGATAGAGAGAGAGAGAGAGAGAGAGAGAGAGAATGCAGTGTAGATCCAGAAATATCCGGTTATAACCTTTTTCATGCCATGATTTAATTCTGGAGGGTGCGGATGAAAATGATGGGGAGGGAGATCATTGTGAGCATGGCGATCATAATGGGGATGGCGAGAATTGATCACTGGATGGCAGCTTGGCTCTTTTTAGGGGAAATTGGATCAGCTATAATGGATGGCTTCTGGATGTGAAACTGAAAGATCTTTGGAGGGCTAGAAGTCGTGTACTCGCTCCTTCGATGGTGATCATTGTTGTATTGAGTCATGAATTTTGATGACAGCTATGGGGGAAAAGAGATCTGATACTTTAACTAACATAGCATGCGCTGGATTTCGAAATTTGCAATAGAATGTAGTGTATAATTCAGAGTCTTGGGTACCAGTCTTACCTCCTAGCTTTCCTCTGCCTACCAACCACCCATCAATCCACTCAGCTCAGCATGCAAGCTTTCTCACATGTATCTCTCCCATCCTCTGCACCCAGAGATCCACACCCTGGCGCTTTCTCAGAATCCGCAAAGCAGCATAGCCCCTCACCTTGTGAAATGCCTCTTCATCTATTACGTCTCCAACAGCAACTTTAGGAGCTTTCAAACTCTCGGGACAATGGTCATGTATGTACTTTAACGTACATTACAAACTCCGAAATAAGTACCTACGACATGTGCATATTCCCATATCGCCTAAACATATGTATGTATTATGTACTCTTACGCGGGAAGAATTGGCACACGACATTCCTCCCAAGTAACTAAAACTAAGGTTAAAGTTACCTCTCCGAATGGTTCGCATCCATGGTGAAACATAGATGTACGAAGGGCCTAGTTTCTGCACTCAAGGTATCCACACTGTGGATCACTGGTACTCTACATAATTCTATGGTCTACAATACTAGCAGCTTGGCTCGAGAACACACCTACATACATACATACATACATACATACATACATGCTCAAGCTTCAACTTCCAAGGACTTGATATGAATATGCAAGGAAGAAAATTTTTCGCCTGCCTGCCCGCTCCTGCTGGGTCCCATATCGTCAACTTCGAGAAGCAGGTGGAGATTAGGTAGTTCTCTCGAACAGCAGAGGGGTTGTTTTGATAAATTTGTGCAAGCTTAGAAAGTGGTCGGTACATTGTGGGGTTGCTTGGAGGGGCAGCGCGTGATACTGTACATATATTGTACATATACCTCTAAGACTCGAGAGTGGATAACAACTTTGTAGCTCACACCCACAGGAATAATGTATAAGCTGGTACTGGAAGGTAGCTACGACATGATACATGCCCCTCATTCCTCTCACCAAACGGCAGAAAAAAAGTAAAAATTCTATTCAAAGCAATGAGAAGAATGATAGATTAGTGGGATGAAAGGATGGATGTACAACATATCTTGCAGTAGTTCCAAAAGCTTACTTTTCAAAACACACTACTTATGTAGAGAAGCCCAACGCGGCTCAATTTTGCCCAGTCTACTTGGATTTTTGAATGAGAGAGCTTGTGTCTTTATTATTTTCCTTGGTACCTTGACAATGAAAGCGCATGAACGAAGTACTACTCATGTTATAAACACGTTTGAATAATACTTTGCTGCAGGTTCTATGTGTGAAGGGTCGAGACTAGGAAATTTCGTCCGAACAATTTGAAAATATGAGGTTGGGGAGGGAGGAGCCAGTTGCAATGCAAGTGGATAAGAAAAAACAGTAGATAGTGAAAAAATGGCGAGAATTCGTGCAGGGAGGGAACAGTGGAGTAGAGGGGTAAAAAAGTCGACTTTGCAATTCAATTTATTACACTGGTACAACGTATTAAATTACTTGTACACCACAGGAATCAAATTTCGCTCATTCAACTATTATACTCAAAATAGGTTGCTGTGATTTGTGGGTTAGGGTTTGAGTAGGTGGTGGGTGGTTTCGCTACATTACGCCTGTTGAGCTACAACATTTGCGAACTCTCTCTCGGCGAGGATAGTTGAGGCGGTTAGATAGATATCTTTTGATTGGAACTTGAAGATGGCTTTGAAATTGCCTCAAGCCTCAACATTACAAACCCAACCCAGACGTTGTGATTTTGTGGTAATCACATACGTTGATGTTGTGGGAGTCAAGCTTAACTCGCCGACGTTGACGAACTCACACCTGACGAAACAAATTCATCCGTTGTGTTGTGTGATGTGAATGTGAGTCATTAAGCTTAGCCACACGGGATTTGGTTGATGGAGGTGTGCCAGATGTGCCACCTCAGAGATGATAGGTGAAGATGTCACAAGTATCATAATAGTATTGGATATCGAGGACTGGTGATGGTGATGAGATGAGATGACGATAGTTGCACAACCCCAATTTGCCTCACCTGGGCAATCTTGAGACGGAGTGGAATAGGCGCTCCGGAATTGGTGTGATGACAACTGGGGAATTTGGGGATTCTAATTCGAACTT
The DNA here is from genome assembly GCA_019395245.1 of Botrytis pseudocinerea. Lineage (NCBI taxonomy): Eukaryota > Fungi > Ascomycota > Leotiomycetes > Helotiales > Sclerotiniaceae > Botrytis > Botrytis pseudocinerea. The sequence continues at coordinate 164,109 of JAHXJK010000186.1, read as the reverse complement.
TGGAAACCTATCAATGTGATAGCGACAGTACAACAACGTACTATTCGTGATCCCAAGCGGGCGATGCGACCGTGATGAAGTCCAATGTGTGATGGGGCTTCAGATAAGATGAGATGAGATCCAACCATACGGACCAATCGTTTCATTCACACATTCCCATGGATCGCCCACCCTAAAACTCCCTATCACGTCGAAACCGCTCACTCATCTCGTACATGTTAGACTCTCACCTATCCCATCGATATGTAATATGCAACCCCGGAATATCTACTCGGTACGTCGCCGACGAATAAGAAAATTTGACATCTCAAACTCCTACCGCTCATGGCATACACACATACGAATGTTGGAAAGAATCCCAAGGCTTTGCTTCACCGTCTCTTATCCCGAAATTGACTCAGCATCAAGTTAACAACGTTGCATTTGATTCTTGGGCGCTGATGACTTTGCACAGCAGCAATCGTGCTGGGGACAATTCTCGTAAAAGCCATGAATGCGATTTGCTGATTGATGAAATTGAGGAAGGTTATTATTAGTTTACTAGGCAGAACTTTAATGTGTTGTAATTTCCTCCTATTTCTGACTTCCAGCTCGTCGCAAAGAAGCAAGAGGTATTCATCTTCGGGAGCATTTCGGTGTTGTGATGCAAGATTTTGAGTTTTTTTTGAGTTTTTTTTGAGTTTTTTCTTACATGACAAGCTTGGAAAAGTTGGAAGGATTCGATAGGGGAGACCTGAGTTTTATCGCGGGTTTCTTGTTCGGGGAGTTTCTTTGCGAAATGTCTTAGTTTTCTTAGTTTTCTTAGTTGGAAATTCGTTCTAGAAGAAGTGGATGGAATGGATGAAGCGGAGAAATGTGGGTTGGGTTGAGCTGACTCGAGCTGATAAATCATTATCCGTTCCTTATCCGTGTTTCTTCTCCATCTCCATCTCCTTCTCCTTCGCTTCCTAACCTCTTATCGTCCTTATCCTCATTATCCTCGTTATCCTTCCCGTCCTTCCTGTCCTTCCTTCCCGTCATTGGCGCGGGAGATCACATTCACATCATCGGGAATACCTGGGTCAGATCTCCTTACATAACATACGTTAGTGCATGTGTGTTTCCATTGGTGATGTGACTTGAACTCGGGCTTTCTCAGGACTCGTGAATAGAGGAATGAAACAAATAGTCTCGAGTCTCGAGGTCAAAGATTATCACAAGATCTACCTTGATGTGGTTGATCTGTTCTGGCCCCGCGATATACGGGGTAGATATGGGGGAAACACGCCTTGAGCGAATCTGAAACGACATATTCAAAAGCATGTGTTGTTTTCTTTTGATTCAGCCAGCAGACCTCTGCGCATATTAAACCAAACTTACTGTACATAGCTACATACTATTTCTTGATCCGACCGTTTTGTGACTAATGTGCGTATGGACCCTTAAAAACTTTTAGATCAAAATCAGGAAATGCACCACGGAACGAGAAGAAAATCTAATCCCCCAAACCTGACAATTACCCGAGAAGCGTCCGACGAGGCAAAACTTGAAATCAAGATCTGTGTATCAAGAATATTTGACACTGTCAAAGTAAGCCATATTTGCGAGAATACGAGTCATATTCAAAACATAGCAAAAGGGAAAAAGAAAGGAAAAAAGAAAAAGAAGACGCTCGTTCGCACTCGTCAAAGCACATACCCGTAACCGGTCGGACCGTTCAATTTGCGGAGGCGAGGCACCGAACACCCTGCGGTATCTGGCATATGTATGATGAAAGAGACGAAACGAGTATGTTGAGGAGTTGAGACGGGAACCCGGGTGACAAATAAGCATGGGAAAGTGCAGGAAGTATAATGAATGCGAAGCTTACCGGCTTCATTTACCTTCTTTCCGGCTTGAGTTGAGATTTCGTGCTGAAAGCGTTGACGACATCCATGCTTTGAGTTGTATTTTGAGTCTTGACAGTTCTTGACTGATCTTAACCTAAGTCAGCTGGAAAGAGATTCTCCGGCACTGAACTGTCACGTCAAATATCGAACTCTAAGACCCTGAAACCTCAAGATCAACGAAAACAGTCGTCTATCAATACACATCAACACTATCAATACTCGAATACTAAAGCGGAAGGCTGGCGGATCGAAACCGCAGATTCGAGAAATAAGGTTACAGTGAAGATACGAAATAGGAATTTGTGAACGGTAATCAAAGTTTTATGCAAGGTAGATCAATGAAAAACAGAGCGGTGAAAGACGTTGCTTGACGCGAGCAAGACGAATAGAGCACTTCCGATAGGTCTTGTACTCTTTGGCGTGGGGTAGCTACGCTGAAATGCTTCACCGTGTTACCTCTGAACTGTTGACCGAATGGAGATAAACTAATCTAGGCAAATTATTCACTTTTGTTCCGGTAGGAGGATTTGGCGGTCAGGTCAATTAAAATTTTGAAGTAAGGCCAGAAGAGTTATCACCGATCGGGCTATATATTCTTGTCTAGGCGATACGTGATGAAAATATTCATGATGAAGGGGTACTTCTGAGAAGCGAGAATGGTTGGTGGATATATCTGTGCTCTCAACATAAAGGCCCCGTTGAGTACTACCGTTACCATGAGAATAAGTACTCTTACAGTTTAGTCCGTAACATGAATAAGGAAAAATTTAAAATGTTTCAAACTTTCAAAGATTACTCCGTAATTTTAGTTTAGGCTTCTCGTTGCCCAAACTCATGGCCAAAGTTCTAGTCCTCATCCATTTGGCCTTTTCCCTTGCTCTTTTTTCTTTTGACATAGGCATGGTAAAGAGAATGCCCATGAAATGCCCCATAGTGCCCACCAAAAGGCCCTTTCTTGAAGTTTCTTCCTTCATACGCCCCGCGCACATGCTTCCTTCCATCGAGTTTCTAGTTCGTGATCTGTGATCAGTAGCCATAATTATCAAAATAATCTTATACACCTGGTAAGGCGAACCGAATATGTGTGCGCACCAACGAAACCGGCAAAATTATGGATATAATGCTTAAGGCTAAATCTAATTCCCCATTGCATATCTCCCCGTCCCCATCTGCCATGTCCATGAATTGTCAGAGTCAGTAGTCCAGCCCAGTCGTGCCCCGTTCATCCATCGTTTCTCAGTCACCGCCTTGAAAACTCTTATTTTCAGACGGGAAGAATACATGACACTGACGGACTAAACAGGTAATCTCCTTGTTTTTTGCAACGTGTTTCTGCCTTCCGGAATTACTAAAAGCCACAGATCCATTTCGCCCCTACACCGCGCGTGGGGAACTAGGTTTCTTCCAATTTTTCTCCATGTCGCAAGAATTATGCGTAATTGTTGTAAAAAGTAAACAAGGATAAGGAATGAAAACATGGCAGCCCACCGCTCCCCAAATGCAAGTAAAATGTTCGTTCGCGACTCAGGCCTGCTTCCGGGAGGGGTCTATCATATATGATTCATTCCAAAGGACGTACATATTTTATTTTTTTCGTGTTGGACTACATATTATATATTATATGGTAACGCTACGCTGTACTTTGGTACCTACATATAATTATTATTATTTTCGACATATCCCAACGCATGCACCACAGCACAACGGAAAGGAATAAAGCAAACCTACCTGAGCTAAATCCTGCATACACAACAAAAAAACAAAACGAACAAACAAAATTGGATATTAATATAACAACGGGATTCTCGTTTCATCCATCATCATCATCATTCTCGAATCCAGATCCAAAAAGATATATTACTTGCTGATATCCGCCTCCCTCCAACCAACTATTTTCAGAATAGAAACTTCCACACCTCCACTACCAACAATAACAACTACTTACTCATTCTGACCTCATCAAATCCCATACCGTTACATCCAAATCTCACTCATCATCCCTCGATTGCTATCTATTACCACGTTTACCATCCTCAAGGCTATTTCTCCAGACCCCGAGATACTCCGGACTATATTTATATATAAGCGGAGTTTGCCCGTTTGATCCATCATCCCTTCTTATAAATACTGGGGCTGAGTAAACTACCGAGCTGGCGAACCTCTTCACGACTTTGACATCCATTATCGCATATCGATACGGTACTTTGCAGGGCTGACGCTAGACTTATCGTTACACTTCCAAAACGAGTCATTGCACACCAACAGTGCAACTCGATACCGAGATTCCTTTGGTGCAAATTACGAACGGGCTTTCAGGTGCTTAGGCTCCGAACTGACTCGGTCTGAGAATTTCTAAGGAATATTTCCGTGTGGAATACTTAGAGTGATTCATATTTATATCTGGAAACGACCCCGGATTTTTAGATACTTCAGTCACAACTCTGAAACGATAAAGCTATTCAAATACATACAACTATACGAATACATATATACAAACACAAACAATTCAAAATGTATTTCTCATACACACCATCTCCACCCTCAACTAGCTACAGCACCTCATCCGCAATGGAAATCCCTTCCTCCTCCAGCTCGCGTCCACAATCTCCTTCATGTGCCTACCCTTCCTGGCCTCGACGTTCCTCCATGAACTCCAACGATTCCATCGATGCCCAAACCCAAAACTACTCATACACCTCCTCTGCATTTTCCGACGAAGAACTCTCATGTGGTCTCTACACTTCTGTCTTTGAAGAAGAAGATTGTTCACCACTCGCCACACCCAATGACCGTTCTCCATCTGGATCGATGTGCGAACCTCAATACGTAGTTGTCGACAACGCAGCACTCATGAGAGAGTTAGTCGCGCAACACGCTGCTGAGAAGGCAAAGAAGAGAGAAAAGGCAGCTGAGAAGAGCAAGAAGAAGCATGGATCTTCTTCCAGAAAGTCAAGACACAGCTCTGGTGCACTTTCAAGCAAACACATGACACCCATCTCTGAGATCGGTGAATGAAAGACTAGTTTGAATGTGTTCTTAGGATAGGATCTCTTTTTTGGTAAGTTCCCCATCTACCAGCCCTTCAGAGTTTGGAATACAGTAACTAATTGTTATGAATAGATCAAAATACTTTATACCCAATAGATAGATACACTAGATAGATATCATCGTTTTCAACGGGCGACTTCGAAACGAACTGATCATAGAAGGAATTATAGAGGCAACTCCATGAAATCACCGAGCTACAACCTGCGCACCGCTCATCTCGCCAATTCAAACGATTATCGAGATTTAGATGTAATGGAGGTTGGATAGGGGATAGAATGGAATGGAATGCGATACCCTGATGGGCTGTCGCTTGGAATACGGCAAACATGTATGGATAGGATTGGACAGGGCATCTCTTCACTGGGAAGATCGATGATGGAACATGGGACCGGGCATACAGCGACGATGGTGAAATCAGGCACCTCAAGCATGCATTGGATGTGCTCATGAAACAGACATGGCATAGGATGGTCGACGGGACTGGTTTGGATGGATTGTGATTTTGGGACGGCATTTGTGTACATTCTTGGAATGATATGGGACACATGGATTTGGTGGATTTCTTTTGTTTCTTGATGATTGACGATTGATGATGAATATACCCCAGGGAAAGTCGAAGGACAGGATAGGAGGAGGAACAAGTCGTTAAGCATTCGCTTAAGTTGTTAGTGTATAGGGGGATGCTAGTTTAGTTGTAGATCACTATGATCTCTTGATTGAAATGAATTGAATTTTACTTTCAAAACTTGAATTTACTTTCTCTATCTTGTGCTTTGGATTTGTGAGATACTTCTGGCATTGCTTGTCATACATATATGAGGTTGGGCCAATTAATGGTAGTTTCGTGTTGGTAGTCTTCCACGTGAAGGTTGTTATGAGAAGTCATGTATACCTGAAGTGTTTCTAGCAGTAGCATATTGGAATGACACGATGAATCTTGATGGTGGCATAAGTTATCAAGAGACACCAACACACATCAGCTGGACCAACCAGCTGAATCTCGTTCGAAGCTGAGCAGGTATTGTGAACATCAAAGCACAACTGTCGATCCGCCACTGAATTCAGCTACCCACTCTTTCCTATATCCAATCTCTAATATCTAGCACCAACAAATAGAAGTTGCGAATCTCGCTTCTAATCCTTCATATTGAGGCGAGAGTTCAACTTCTCAAAATTGAAGCAACGCTCCGCTAGGCCACTGCCGTGGAGGCTTTCTCGCTTCGCTCTATTCTAATGCATTGAGATGGGTTCAGAATCTTTGATATCAAGTTCATTATAATTGTTCGGTGCCAGATATGTATATGTGTATATATGTGTGTGTGTTTGCGCGCGCGCGTGTAAATAAACGTGATGGCATGTCCGTCAAGCAGTGGATATCGAGTAGACAGTTAGAGGAACTCTCGAGATACGGGAAAGAAATCTATTCGTCATGCAAGCCATGTATGATCCATGTGGTGTCTTGTCGAATATATTCAAGTTTGGAGTCTCGAGTAATTCTCGAGTTAAAAGCTACGCAGTATACATTTTACCATTGCGAACTGTAGTCTAACATTGTCATTTGATACTGTATTTTGATTACTTGTTATTTGGCTATGGAGGTTTCTTGCGCCGTTGTCTAGCATCTCTCACAATATCAAGGTATTAATGTTCTCTTTAGTTTAGGTAGTTGCCATTCAAATTATTTATCTCAAATCTCAAGACAACATAAATGGGAATCCTTAATCGCAAGTTGACTGACTGACTGACTGACTGACTGACTGAGCGAGATCTTGACACCGACATCTCTTCTCGAACACTCGAACATCCATGTACTAGAGGAATAGTATTTAGAATTTGATGTCTCGCAGTCACATTCTATGATACAAACAAGCAAGCGCCCCTTACCGTCGCAACGGCAAGATGTGAAACCCCCGATGATCTACTTGGGATCATTCTATGTTGTGATGGCTGGAGGATACATGCTAGATTTGTGTTACGCAAGATGAAAATAAGATGGAGGAGTAAACGAGAACCAGAAAAGGATGCAAATATAATTTCTAACTTTAGATCTATAATTTCGATGGAATAAATGTATGAATATTAAATCACATCTTGAATTCTCAGAGCGCCAAAGAGGTGAGAGATGGATTTCTGGAACTGGAAATTATGCGAATAGGAGAGACTTAGCACGAATTCATTTCCCGAGGGTGGTGTGGAGAACTACTGTCCAGGTACATCTTCTTGTGTGTGTGGAGAACAACGCCTGCACTACTGTACTCCAAGTAGCTTCATTCACTGGAAAACCATACTTAAATGGACCGAACCGACGGATTGGTAAATTTAGCCTGGATGAAATGCAGTGCGCGATGAATTTGGAATTGAACGAGACAGGGGAAGAAAAGAGGGTGTGGTGAATTTATTAGGACCGAGGAAAAGAAGGTGTGGCTGCAACGTTGCTGAAGGTTTTGAATTGAAAGCTCTTGGGGGCGGGCTGTCAACTTAACTGAAATAAAGGATGAAGGGATGAATACCGAGATGAAGGAATGAGTCTTATCCTTACTTACCGTGCCGCATGAAAAGTTGGAGATATAAGGATTCGGCGATACACGAGTTGGTGGCGGTGTTAGTCAATTCTCGCCTGATGTTTTCTACACCGAGAATTAACGTTCTTAGTCGGATCCTATCCGAAGCGTTGAAGATTATGAGCCAAGATGTATGTGCCTCAGTGCCTCAATTGTGCAGTTCCTTTTGTACATGCTGTTCCATTGTAAGCTATGATTTTTGAGGCTTTTGATGCATTTTCTTGTCTAACGTGTTGCTGGCAAGAGTTGATGAGTAGCATTAATTGTATGCAAGCTTTGCTGCGTTACCAAAATCGGTGTCGCCGTAAGAAAAACGAGGAGCAGCTCAGGAAAGAAGCTCGGGAGTCGTCGAGGAACTAAACCTTCTCCACCTCCACCGGTACCTTTCCCCGTCGACTAAGGAGTGATATTGAATCTTGACAAGCTGGGATAACACAAGCGATGCCAAGTATCAGAATGTCCCCAACTATCAATGGATAAATCGGAATTCGACGTGGTCTGGTTCAAATACATATATCCATCACTTCTATAATCCCATAACCGAATGCTTACCAGTAGGAAGTAGTGCTTTGGGTCGAGCATGCAATTGAATGCTGGGCAGGGCGAAGGCTTGATTTGATCAGACCTGTTGACCGGTACTTTGAAGTTGATCCGAAATCGCTTTCGAGTCTAGGTGACTATCAATCGAGGGCCTAGGCTTACAAATTATGCGTGTATACTCAGCGTAGACATATGACATGGTTAAAATTCCTAATCGTTATTTCTATATATTTCATACTGTACAAATATATCATCATACATGAGAAGAGGCGGTACATATCGCTTTGTACCGTTTCGACCTATTTTTCGACCAGTGGGGGCTAGAATTAGATATGACACGGTGCATGCGATACGGAGAATCCTCTCTCCGCAGCAAATGTAGGTCAGATATGTGGTCCTATCGTACATACATACATAATAGCACAGTAGCCGCAGTGTAGTGCAGGAAAAATGTACTGTGCCTTGTCCTGCGGCGAAGGACATCTATGTTATACAGTGCATGTTGGGCCCTTGTAAAACTTACATTACGCAGTAGGTAAGGTAGGATAGGATGTATACATTACATTGAAAGATTGATTTTTGTGGTCATCATTGACGATAATTTGATAATGGGAATTCTCGAGATCGACTTGGCGAGAGTAGTGAGAAAGGGCATGGTACAGGAGTAGCGATAATGATAGGAGAGCATTTCATGAAAAATGAGGGGAACGTGTAGAGATGGTTCTTCAATCACACTTGGGCACCCGTGTGAAATGTCTCAGTAGTATTCTAAGAACAAGAAAATGATATTGCATACTTCCCCGATAGCTAGGTTAGTTAGACTTTTTGACATTTCGAAGAACCTGGAAATATTCGGGGGAAAAGTTTTCACATCACAAATGTCTTAATATGGATAACTATAGCAAATCATATACGAAATCAAGCACAAACCCGTCACTTCTCATGCAACCATTATTCGTAGGATGGATACGACATGATAAAAGGCTTTCATCCAGACGGAAGCATGCAAGCTGCTATACTTTCAAGCCATCACCTTTTCCCTTGGAGACTCATTTAATTTCATTCCATTTGCGTGTGATATGGGATGGGATAGGGATGCGGGTGGATCTTATCGGACTCGGATGTGCTCAGATTTTCCTTCCTCTAGATTAACCAGCAGCAAGCAACAACATCGCTAGGTTTGCACGGATTTAGGAGAGATCTTTTACAGTTCTCACGCATTACCTTCCCGAGCCACCCTCTTACCCGAGTTAACTTTTCTCCAAATCCTTTATTTTCCCCCAAAATATAGGAAGGATTCTTCAAAGCAGGGGAATGGGAAACTCGGAAGGTGCTGAATCCATGTTCGTTCGCGCAATTGCAATCAAAGTCTGGCCGCGGACGATGATCTTTCCGTTGGTTTTATTTCGGCTCCTATCGAGTTTGGACCAGAGATTGACCATAGAGAAATTGATCAGAGCTGGATGATGGATGGATGGCCGGACGGATGAAAAACACCTGGAGAGCCGGCATGTATGGCTGTGGTCGAATTCGGAAGATTGACACGATGCAGACTGCAAGTGACGAGAATTGGATGATATTCCGTGTGAATAGCTTGAATGACTAGACCTAAGATACTACCTACCTACCGAGCTACCTTGGATGTAATCGTACATAGGCTCAAATGTAGAGTCGGAATGAAAAACTATGGGGGACGGTATGCCGCTGAAGAACATAATGAAAACAATGAATTGACACCGAATTTCCTTCAATAAAATGTCTTCTTTAAGTTCTTTCGTGGTTGTACCAAAAATGCCATGGGAACAACACCTTTGTTTGCACCTCGAGTAGATAGAGATGACCTGACGGAAACCGGAGTTGATACAACACATTGTTCATATTTAGATATGTGAGATTTAGTGGGACTCGTCTGATTCTTTCATCTTTTCCATTCTCTTCCAATTGTCTTCTTCGAATCCCTTTTCTAGTCATCAGTTGCTCAATCCATTTGCAATACCAAGGTACGAGTAGTCATTTAAAAGTCATACAAAGCCGCCATTCACCCATCCACATCATCTCAACGACTCGATGGTTAAAAAACGCCGTGCCAACCATGTACCGTTGCCCATTGATATGGCGATTACGTTCTCTGATAGGATCAAATCTAAGTGATGAATGGCATTCATCGTGCATCTCCTACATGTCGCTAAGAATAACCCCGTACTGCTTTGACCAGTGATGGCGCTTACGTGCCTTGCGATGAGAAAACCGTGGAGCATTGTGGAGCAAAAAGACAAGGATCAGATACAAGGGCCCATCCGATGCTAATGGTGTTAGTGGAATAGTGGAATCATAGAATGAAACTGATTGAACGAATAGATTCATCAGATTCAACTATTTTCATCAATCTAACCAATTAACCTTGAATCTTTCAAAATCTAATATCACCAATATCACCAATATCACTTCTCATCAGGGCAATCACTCGAATCAAGAGATGAGTTCAACCATTCCTCATCTCATCACCTTGTACAACACAACATGAGCAACATGAATCCGTGTCTAACTATCTCGGAAGATCCTTCTCTCATAGGGTACCTATTCGATGTTAGGTACATATCACAGAAATTGAGAATATCCACCTGTAGATATCATCTCGTCCAGTACATATTCAAGAATCATGTACACCTAAGAATAACTTTCGTACGCGACTACCTAGTACTTATCTAGTACAAGGCCTTTCATGTCTCTTTCTCACAGCCTCTCTTGGAATAGAGGTACTATACACTATATACTAATCCATGATTCGTCTTACTGCTTTCCAATAGATGTATCCTGCTTGTACCAGGTATTGTTACCATGCCGAGATATTCCATTTCCACCACAACTCGAAGAGTCAGGTGAGGGTACATTACACCAAAATGTCAACCCGAGTATCCAATTAATGATCGACCAGACATGCTAACGTTGAATCTTCCCCTCTCTTTTGATTACCCCATTGTAAGGTTACCAACTGCTTCCAATTATCTTCAAAAGACGGTATACTGCCCCCAGTCATCAAATATCGTGCTATCTCTATTCCGGGTCCTTCATATCAAGCCTAATATTTTCTAATATTTTCTAATCTGAGTTTCTGACATCTGAATGAATGCAAAATACATTGACCCACTTGTTGTGACCGAGAATACAGTATGTGGTCACCATCACAATTATCACATCTTTCTCCCCCTCTATCAATACGCTTCTCAGAAAGGCAAATCAAGCAACGCACGTCAGCAGCCTCGAAAAAGGGTCGCAAAAGCCCTGACAGAATGCATAAAGATTTGACAAGGTATAAATGGATTGAAAATACAAGCCCGAGCACCGTCCATCCATTGAAGGGGGGGCGTCAACCCTTGAATAGCATGCTAGAAGCTTATTTACCAGGGTTTGTGTTAAGCGGTATGTAGACGGTATAGTGGCTTTGTCTATCTCGACTTCTTACTTGGTGCTAGACACATGAGCCGGACCGCGACCGCATCACTTTCCACACCACATTCTGTATCCCATGGTTCGGCTGGACATGCGTATCGAACAAATTCACAGGTGCCAATTTCTAATTTGGTCTCCGCATTATCCACTGATAGCTCAAAGAATCTTTGATTAGCCGCTCTGTCCCATCATGCCCTATAAACCCTACAATGCTCTCGGACCTAGTAACGAAAGCTATTAACCACCAAAAAAGCCATATACGGTTATTGTGCTCATTTTCCAGGGTCGATTTATCTCCAGTCTTTTTTATCTTTTCTCATAGCGTGTAGTGATCTCTTGCTGCTTTCTCTGGTACCCATACAGGCGCCATATCTGCCGTCTTGCGATTCGGTTGGTTCCAGGCATGAGACGAGGATCTTTTTAGTGCGTGCTATTGATGTCTTGTAGTCTACTTTCGTACCACTCCAGCTCACTTCAACTCTCTTTGGAACATATTCTCCTCACTCCAGTTGTACATTCAACGTTCTTGACTTTTTCCTTCTCGACCATTGCACAAAGAATATTGGAACGAATTCCCGGAACACAACCACGCATCACAGTTGTTCACAGCGACACTGCAGAACGCCCCCATTCATTCGGTAGCTAGAAAAAACCACTGCTATCCTTTACCGCCTGCCATACAGAACATCCCATGGGACAACCGATATAGAGTCGGGCGTGGATAGTGACCAGCCCTCTGTACTGCAGAAAGCACAACAGCGAGGAAGAACGGCAAGAGGCCTGAGTTCTAGCTCATATACTTGTGAGTGACATTCCTTATCATGAAAAGTAGAAGAAGCATTGGACTCCCAGATTCGTCGTGTCTTCATGTGTTCATGTAGTCAACCTTTGGACAGAAAAATCCTCATGCAGCGGTCCGGCTAACTACTTCGATGCTCGATCCACAGATATTGAAGTTATCATCACTATGTCTGTCGCAAGGACCCGGTCGATATCAATGAGATCCGGCCACTCATCCAAAGGCACTGGAGCCACATTGGCCGAAGTCAGTATGCCTCCAATCGCCGTACCTCGCGATTTTGAGCCCTGTGCTGCGACAGCATCGATGTTCTTATATGTGCAAGGAAATTCGGTTGTTTGCGCTCATCACGATACCCTTAAGATTGAAAGGCGGTTTTCGAGACATACAGAAGAGATACAATTGTTAGCGGTGGATAATATCAGTGAAAGAGGAGCTGGAAGATTGGTAGTGAGTTACGATGCCGGCCAAACTGCAATTGTATGGGATTGCATGACGGGAGATGAAATTGCCCGATTCGCGAGTTACGAAAATCTTACAGTGGCAGCTTGGATGCGCAATGGAAATGTTGCATTTGGTGCGTATGGCGGGGTAGTAGAGGCCTGGGCTTTGTTGCTGATGAATTTCATACAGGAAATGCTCAAGGAAATGTTATTCTTTTTGAACCGACCACATCAGAGCATATATCCTCAAGAACTTTAGATCAAATTCCAATTACATCTTTGGCACCAGCAGCGGACTGTAGGACATATGCTATTGGGTATGTAGAATTCCAGCGACACATTTTTGGTCATTTTCGCTGATTTATTCACAGATTTTCCAATGGATCTCTATTGATTGCAGCATTGCAACCAAGATTCATAATTCTTCACAACTTGACAACTTCAAGAGGGCCATCTCCGATCGTCACACTATCGTGGCATGCATCATCGTCACGCCAGAAGTCGGACATGTTAGCATCTCAAACCAATGACGGCGATCTACGGGTTTGGAGTATAGCAAAATCACCCACTAGCAACGACATAGCCAAAGTAGTCCGGGTGTTGAAACGATCAGACAATTTTCAAACCGGTCCTAATTGGCTAGGGTGGTCAAAAAATGGTCGTATTATTCAGTTTTCCGAAGGGTAAGCAAACCTAGTGCTCTCCCCTTATTTGTCCCCCACATTGCATAAGGCCGTGGGCGCGCGCTTAGCAACAACCACTTACACAAGGTGTGATACAGGGAAACATCGTCATGGGACGTTCGAACGAAACAGGTCACTTTCGAGAAAGTTCCCACATTGGATATTGTGAAAGGTCTAGCCGTTTATGGCCCTGGAGCGACCCTCTTCACACTGGGACCGAATAATACGGCACAGCAATTCGATCTCAACTCGCCACCGCAAATGGTGGCGAACGTTCAACATCCAGCCAATTTGTTGCCACCTTCTCCCCCTGTTTCTATTGAGGAACAGAAACAGCAGGCCGCTGAAGCGGTCGCAGCCGAAGTTTCAGCTGTACCGATCAATATTGATATCTCCGAAAGTGACTCCGATCGGATGTCACCGTTGGCTAGAATTGCTCGACGTGGTGATCAAATCGAACAACAATTGCGTGTAGAGGCCATGGAGCCTGACCGCCCCGAAACGTTATCTCCCGTGTCATCGAGAAGTCGCACGTCAAATTCTACTAGGACATCCGCAGATTCAAGGCCACACAATACTCGGCATCATGGAAAACATTCTTCAGGCTTATCGGCTATATCACGTGGAGGTATGAGTGAAGCCACAACCATGTCTTTTGGCTCGTCGATCCATACTGGTACTGCTCGAGAACCTTCTGTTTTATCAAGTAGGGATTCGTATGCTCAGAGTAATACCAGCTCAGCACGGTCATATCGTTCTAGACAACGTGGATCCCGGCTAAGACAGGAAGTACTCCGTAGTCCTGATGAGTCAGGAAGTCATGTCGTGGAGCTATTTAAGTATACCAAATCCAGGTTAAGTGATATTCCTTACCGTCATCCACAAGTCTCAGAAAGTTCTCATCTTACGAACGATGATCTTCGAATCCAAATGCTCAGTACAATATTTGGATGGGATGGAGAAGTCGAGGGGTTGATCCGTGATGAGATGAACAGAGCACCGATGGGATCAACTCATAGAGTTCTTCTTGCTAAATGGATTGGCGATCTTGAGCTAGATATTTTGGCTACAAGCTCAGAATCAATGACTTCTTCAGATTGGATGCTTCTTGCCCTGAGTGGAATTGGAGGACAAGCTTCGCAAACCAAGGTCGCTAGAGCTTATGTTCAACGACTTCTAGAAAAGGGAGATGTCCACACTGCTGCTACAATCATGATTGGTATGGGTGATCAAAATGATGCAATTGAGATATACGTCTCCCACAAACGATTTATGGAAGCATTGATTTTGACGAGTCATGTTTTCCCTTCGGATTGGTCTCGACAAGCTGCATTAATCCGAAAATGGGGCGAGTGGGCTGTTCAGCATGGTCAACAACAACTGGCTATTCGATGCTTTTCCTGTACAGCATCTGAATCGTCAGAGCCATGGACATCACCATCTGCTCAAGCTGCAACTTTCACCAATATTCATAGCCAAAGTATTCCAGAATTACTAAGCCCTCCTTTGTCGCCTCCTAGCCACAGAGGTCCACAACGCAGTATTGCGAAGACATCGGCATTGAAACTAATCACTGCATTCGGAGATAAACAACAGAAGTCAAAGTTCTTTGGTATTGATAATGATAAGACACCGATTGGCCCTGGCCCAACACCAATCGAGGAATCAGCTATTTCTCCAGGTGGTGATACAGCACATACTGCTTTCTTGAGACCAGGTAATCGTAGCGCATACCATACACCAGCATCTGCGAGAACCGCAACACCTGGTGGTTTCTCACGCAGGCGTCTTCCATCTATTGGCGAAACACCAAATGATGTTATACCTCGTGTCAGGTTAGAGCCTTTGAATCCACTAACGCTTGGAGATACGGGTTCAGACCGGGAGCGAGTTGGCCAATATGCTCGTGAGGCGGAGGCGGAACCACTGCAATTGAGCTCGGCGACATATACTCCAATTACCAAGAATAGACCTACGACACCCATGACCCAAAAGAAGATCGCCAATCCATTGCCATCACCATCCCCAGATACATTTACTTTGAAGAAGCAAGACGATCGCACGAGGAACGGATCACGTCATCGTAAGCCAGATGGGCTACAGATCCAGTGGCCACCGATGGAATCCATAATTACAGGCGACTACATGACATCTCCAGATCCATCAGTCTCATCTCGCCACGATAATCGGACTAACCGCTCAATTGGTGATCCTTTGAACTCTGCTGCTCTATCATCAGCCGCTTCTGTTTCAGCCTCAAGTAATGCCAGAAGTCCTTTGAACAGCGAAAGAAGTTTCAGGACAACCAGCCCAGTCCAGCACGGCAGAAGCATTGATCAATACATCAACAGCTTGGATACAGCCACATATCATAAGAAACAACAACGGAGTCGGCAAGCTAGTCGAGATCGAAGTGGAAGAGCTCGCAGTAGTAGCCGAAAGCCAAAGGCACGAGAAACTTCGGAAGACAGAGGAAGAAATATCATCCAATACATCAAGCCTGCAAAGCGTTCGCCAACTTCGCCTATTCCAATGTCGCCTGAAGATCTGAGAGATCTTGGCGCCGCGATCTCAGATAGTGAAGTCATGATTCAGGACAAGCATTTTAGAACGGACAGTCGAACGGGATTTAAATCATCAAGACAAGCAAGCCGAGTCCGAAAACAATCCCCTGAACCACGCAAAACATCTAGCCGCCAAACAAGTCGGAACCCCAGTCGCCGACCAGCAAGTCCTGATGCTAGACTAGGAGGCCGAGATGCGCGAGGTCGAAGCGCAGGACGTTCTGGATCAGCAGTTCGTTCCCCTTCTTCTCCGTTGCCATTTTCTCCTCAAGCAAAATTCTACCAGGAGGATGAGGTTGCTGATTTTGAGGACTTGAGAGCGGCAAAGGCAGACCAACTTGCGTTCAGATTGAGGAGTAGTAGTCGTATAAGGGAGCGTGGTACAAGTGCTGTTCGAGGGTCTTCGCCAAGTGGTAGACGTCGTGAGAGATCTACAAGTCGAAGACCATTGGAAGGTCAAAGATCGCCATACTTAACTAGAGATGGCACCGAATCTCAATCTCACTTACGAACACAATCAGAATCAGTACAAAAGGCTCCAGAACAGCAAAAGATGGATCCCAAAGATGAGCGAGCATTAAAGCGAGAACAAGCTGCACGTGAGCTTGAAGAAAGACGTAAATCTTTAGCTCAAAGACCATTGGCGCCACCTATCATCCACCCAGGAGAATTGGGCGGTCTGTCACCACTAGCTTATCGTCCCTCTACCAATTTCCCCGAACAAGGATCAGCGACATCTTATTCGCCTCCAAAAGCAAGCCCTCAAGCTCCTAGAAGCCAACAGACTACACCGAATAATACTTCTCCAAACAGCGGTTTTGGTTCAGCTCCAGAGTCATCTGTTCAGATTGGTCTACCTGCAACTCCGAGAGCTATGCGCCATCCTAAGTATGATCCCGAAGGTAATGGTGCAGATCGTATTCCACAAGTTCCTCAAATTCCGAACAAATATGACGCGGGTCCATCACAAGCATCGGCAACTCTGAGCGCAGCAGTCTTCAACAGCTCATCCGATAGCCCGCATGATACCTTTGGGCCTCTTCCAAAAACTGTGTACCAGGCATCCCAACCACCTCGACGCATGCCGCCTCGATCTGCCTCAGCTCCGATCCCAGAAGAAAGTTTCTACAAGCCAAATATGATACCCGCAGGTTTACCACTACACCCCGCATTTCAAACCACGATTCCATCCAGTTCTTCAAGACGTACACCCGATACCAGAGAAAGAATGTCACCCACCCAATCCTCTCGTAGACAACTTTCCGGAGATCCCCATGGTGAGAGCGGAAGTAGAAGTGGAAGTCCGGTCTACGCAAGTGGGCCTGTAAATGTGTTGACTGGAATCGATGAAACTATCGAGGCAAATCAAGCAATGCCTATGCATCATCCAAACCATGATCTGATTCCCCCACCACCACCACCCCCACCAGCTCCTCCCCTTCTTCCGCAACTACAACATTTAGCTCTGCCCCCACCACCACCCCCCGCTCCATTGTATAGACCAAACGCAAACACCAACTCCATGGTATCAGGTGTATCGTCAGGCTCCGGTATCTCTGGCGTCTCTTCCGGTTCCGGCGTCATCGAAATAGTAATGGACGACGAACCAATTCCCATGATTCCAAAGAGCAAAACTCCTACCATCTTATCCTCATCAACAATGAACTCTAGTTCTATACTAGAACCACCTCCGATTCCCCCCACTCTCGAGCGTCGTCGTACATCATCTGCCTCCCACATATACACACATAACCGCGGTCGCTCTGAGACGGACAACTCACTCTCAAACCGATTTTCACGAGCTGCAGAACGTTTGAGAAGCGCTAGCCGTGGTAGGAATAATTCGAGTCCTATTGTTGATAAGGGAGTTACAAAAAGTCCAATTGAGAATGGTGGGAGTCCATATGAAAGTATTCCTCCTCCCACTTGGTCTGTACCACCTCCACTTAACAGGAGTGCTACAACTACTCCTTCGAGTGGAATGCAGATGGAGAGACATCCTCTGGAAGTGAGAGCCGCGTATCATGGGACTATGGAAGGTGGAATGATTTGATCATCTCTATTTCTTTCGCATCATACGGCGTTTTTGCTTCTGATTTCGTTTATATTCTTCCTTTGGTGTTGAAATTGCTTCAATTTTCTCATCTTCGATTCTCGATACCCTTTCTATTCTTTCTTCAACGATGCCCTTCATTTCTTCTCATTTCAAACGTAAAAAAACGCATAACGGCCTCTATTTCACATTCTCATAACATTAATTTGATGAACGAAAAGGTGGGCTGGATTGGAAAATTATTCATACAACATTCTTGACTGTCATTTTCAAACAAGCAAAACAAGATTACATAAGAAGCAGAAAGATAAAAATTGGCTCAGGCTTATGATGATATTATGAGTCTTTATAACAGATGCGACAGGCTCTACTAGTTTCGATGGATATTCGTGGTATTTTTTTGTTGATGAGGAAGAGAAATTTGTTCATAATACTGTATATTTACTTCTGCACTATCCTTGAATATATATATATATATGCACATGCAAACTTATGTTTTCTTTATTTGCCTTCCTTTGCAGTTATTTGCAGTTGTTTAGAGACGGCATGGTATGCTGCTTCGCCCACTCTTTTGGCACTTGCAGTTATTTCAGTTTGGTTACTGGGTAGAAGTGGGGGACTAAGTAACACTTTATTCCATTGATTCGGGATCGAGGTATTGAGAGGGCCCAATGAACAGACTGAGAAGGTTTCAGAGACATGATACGTGTCTTGAAGGAGAGTAGAATGAAGGCGAGACAGTATAAGCACCAGGGCAAAAACAAAGATGGAAAATTGAGGAACAATGGGACAAGAATTTGAATATCATCAAAGCACAATACCCAAAGTAGCTTGATACAAGGCAGGAAATGGACGAGAAACAAAATCAGGGCAAGCTTGGAAGTGGAAAATAGTAATGATATAAGGAAAAGAGTGCGGTTGAACAAATGGGCGTGGTCTTTCTTATACTTCTTGCCTCACGGCTGGTTCCTCGTTTGCTTTTGTCTTTTCTGAGGCTGAGTAGGAGAGAATCTTTGATTCATGGCTTTATTTGGATTTGCTAAGGCTGAAATGTAGGGTAGCGATTGAAATGTTAATCGGCAATTTGATGATACATATGACTTTTACCTGCAATGCTCTTGGCGACGTGATGGAAGTAATATAATGTGGTGGTGATGATGACTGAAATGTGTGTGTTGCGATAACTTCATGAGGTATACCTGAGGAAGTCATGAAGTCTTTAAGTACTTGAATCTTCTGATTCCAATGGGAAAAGGAACAGAATGTAGACGATCGACTTCTTAAGAGATGGAGTTTCTACCACTTGAGATCACTTGTGCCCCCCCCTCCCCCCCACGCACAAAACTACATGCATCGATGAATGTCTGAGTACTTGGACGTTGTATATAGAACAATAATTCCAAGAAAGAAAACAAAACTTCATATTGCCTAACAACCAGGATCAGATGCCAGTGTAGTATTCAACTTTGAATATCGATTGAAATGTCATGTTAAAGATTGTATATAAACTTTCAGGATGAAGTCACCCAAACCCCTCTCCTCAAGACCCCTGCAACACACGCCACGTGATCTTAGAAAAAGTGTCCGAGCGACTAATTTTCTCACCAAATGAATCTCGAACTGAATCTCGAAATTCAGGAATTGGGCTCCGAAAAGACGTGCAGTGAACCTGCAACACCCAAAGTACCTCACAATGAGTGTCTCCCGCCCAGCGCGATGCCTGTTCAACGCGCCTCTTCCATCCCTCCGACCACTAACCCGACGACAAAATTTCCACGCCTCGACTCCCCTCCCCGCACGACGTCGTGCCCGTTTTGCTAGCATAAAACAATCGGAGCTCGATGCTGCTCCCGCGAAGGAACTTTACCCTGGATACAGCGACAAAGAGAAGTCTTTATTAGGAAAACGATACACCCCGGAGCAAATTGCTGCTATTGAGGCTGCGGAGGAATCCGTCGATGCAGATGATCTGAAAAGTCATGGAGTGATACGGACGGATTTGGGGGGGTTGAAATATATGGATGATTTGAGTTTGACGCAGCCGGTAATCGACAAGAAGATCATGGATTATCGAATTGACCCAAATTGGACGCTGGATCAGGACAAGATCGGAGACGAATTCGTGGCGTACATGGACAAAGTTATGGAGGAGAATCCTGAGGATATAGATCCTGAGGATCCGGAGTGGGAAAAGAAACACAGGCCGAATAGATTGGATTCGCTGAAGGCGCTGCAGAAAGAAATGGGCGATCCAAGTACTTTTGCGATTGCCCCGCAGGTTCCTGGGGATTTCACCAAGGACCCGGGTCAGGCTACGGAGATTGGCAGGGAAGTGGATGAGGAAGATGAGGAGAATCTCGATCCCAGAGATCCGGATGGAATTTACACGAAGTTGCGTCACCAAACTGGACTCACCATGAATGAAATCTTCGACCTCGACACCAAAATCCTGGTCAGTCACCGAGTTGTCAATCAAACTCGTCTGGGTAAAATCGACAGTATGTACGTATTGGCAATTGCAGGAAATGGAAGAGGTAGATTAGGCATAGGAGAGGCAAAGGGTCAGGAACCGGAAGATACGAATAATAATGCAAAGATTGCGGCCATTAAGAATATGCAACCAGTTCCGAGATATGAGGAACGAACGATTTATGGGGATGTCGAAGGGAAGGTTAGTGCCGTTGAAGTTAAGCTTATGGCAAGACCTCCAGGTATGTTTTAATTCTTATGTTTTTCTTCTCATATGCTGGGTTCTTTACAATGCGGGGCAAGAAGAGGGGCTAATTCATTCTTAACTCACAGGATTCGGTCTCCGATGTCAAAAACTTATCTTTGATATGGCAAAGGCAGTAGGTATCCATGACCTGTCAGCCAAAGTACCACGTTCGAGAAACAAGATGAATACTGTCAAAGCCACCTACCAAGCATTAATGAAACAACGTATACCAGATGAGATTGCCAGGGGAAGAGGAAAGAAACTCGTGGATGTCAGGAAGGTATACTATGGAGGAAAGGTATAAAGGGTATACGATGGGCGGATACACCGAAAGAAAAGAGAGGAAATATGTAAATGTATACTACATATTGTATGAGTACTACTAGATGGATGCGGAAAATGAATGTGCATACCCATGGACTGGCATAATGCTGGAAATGAGCACAAAAAGCATATGGAAAAGCAAACATGGCATGAATTCATGATATTGCATTTGGGGAAAAGATCTTAGATAAGGAAAGATTTTGATATGCAAGTTGCATTACACATGTTATGTGTGGGTATCTTAGCCCAGAACTCCTAAACAACAGATGAAGCAATTCCTCCCTTCCGAATTTCTTTCTGACAATTGTAATTCGTGGTATGTCGTAACGATGGACTCTGCATGCCATCAATGGTGTAGAGCTTGCCGCCATAGACCGATCAGAAACTCCTATCACCTCCGCCCACTCTGTCATATCCGAATTCTACTTTCCCATGATGACCCCCATTTCCCGCATATCTAGCCATCTTAACACATTCCTTAAAATTATCGAAAGCCTGGGTTGGTGTGACCTAGTCGAAATTTCATAGTGATCAAGAGAATTAGTTCCACCTCCCTTATCAAATAAGCGTAAATATCCCGCTTCTCAATCATGCAATCGTACAGAGAACATCCCCCTCTCCAACAATTTCCACCATCTCTACCACTTTACTCATAATCACCCTCCTCACTCCCCTCTCCTCCACCATCATCATTCCTCTCCTCACTAATCTGCTGCTGCAGCACAATACTATAAACACTCGCTTTCAACAACGTAAAAACCAAACTTGTTTTCCGCTCCAATTGGCGCAGATTATCAAGGATATAAGCTGTGGGGTTATTGGACATTGTTTCGAGAGTGTGCGCGAGCTGTTTCGGACTCTGGTGAGCTTTGTGAACCATATTATAGAATTGGGGTAGGGAAGGAAGAAGGATGAAGGGCAAAGATGAGGAGGGGAGAGGGCAAAGGAGACAGAGGGAAGAGGGAAGAGAGAAGAGGAGGGAGACAAACAGTCTTCATATTCTCTGCCAAGCGCTCATACTCATCTAGTAAATCTTGTTCTGTAGGTGAAAGATCCTCATTTGTGGGAAGCGGGATATTGGATGCGTCTGTCTCCATGGTTGCGACTGTCTTTTGAATTGTAATTTAGTTGCGATTGTAACTTGCGTTTAGACGATTTTTTGATTGCGATAATCACAGCTGTTGTGGCGATATCAGATAAATGTGCGGACTAAAACTTCGTGAAGGGATGTGGTTTGGGGAAGTTATTTTGCTTGACTTTATGTCGCGTCGTCGTGAAATAGGAACGATTGTCAACCCCGCCATTGTAACAGTCACGTGAATATGACACTCAGACCAGATTCCATGTCACAGGTCGAAGGCACCTAGGCTCACCGGGAGATGTGCATTGTAATTGATCCCTTCATGGTCTTAATGTATCTTGACCAATAAGAGTTACCGAGATGGAGTTGACATCACATCACTTGTTAGATCAGAGAATATCAGAAAACAATAGTCAATTATACAGCAATTTAATCAATTTTCATCATCGACTACATCTCAATCTACGTAACTTGAGACGTCTTATTTCACAATGATCGCTTCATTCATTCTCCCAAAACTCCGCTTGCTCTTCAATATATGTATAGTTTTCACTCCTTCAAATGCTCTATCATTTCGACCACTTGTCTAGCTCCTTACGATCCTCCTGGTCCTCCCAACAAAGCGAATCTTCGGACAATGCTTGGGCCTATCTCATCATACTCTGTTTGATATTAGTATAATGCATGTGACCGACAGGAAAATCTAGTATAACTTACCTGCTTTGGTGTGACAATAAGATCTGAACTCAGGGGTTTGACCCAAAAGACTACCACCGAACCATGGACCATGTCGTTGTCTCTTGTGGGAAATGACTTGAACTTCCAAACCTCCACTTCTTGCGCCGCCACTTCGTGCTTCGCTAGCTCTAATTCTGTCATCCACCAAATGTTTGATATCACGTTGTAACCTGCGACCAAAATCTTTGTATAATGTGCTTCCTCCGGATAGTACAATGTTCTTGTACAGTCCACGACGAACATCAATGGGCGAAGATTGAATGACGCCGTCCACCACTGTTGGAAGGGGAGTCAAGAAATCGGAGGAGTGAATTTCTGGGTTGAAGAAGATTTCTGGTGCAAGGAACCGTTCGTAACCAACATCTACAGTTACTTGACGCCCGCCGGGTTGGGTAACCGTATGCTTCTCAAATCTCGTAGGATCGCGGTCGAAACGACCAAATTCCTTAACAATGTCTGGGCAGACGTAACAATACTTTTCTTTAATTTCACCGGCAGTCTTCAATGAGGAGTCCGGTTCACCTCTGTCTCGAAGTAAGGATTGGATGAAGTATGTAATGTCTCGACCGGCGATAGGAATTGATTTAATTGATGATCCAATAACGTATCCTTCGGCAACAGGAATTACGTGTGTCACACCGTCTCCAGAATCAATTACGGTTCCAGTCAAGGATCGATCAGAAACTTTAGAAGAAGTCCACGACGCAGCCAATGCGAGTACAGCTTGGACGGCAATGTATAGACCAGCGCAATTAAAGGATTCGAACATAATTTCGGCAGTGTTTTCACGGTTCTCGGGCGGATTGAGTGGCTGGGAAATATCGGTAAGTGGAAATTCTAAACGGACTTGAGAAATGAGCACATACAGGTTCTGTTAACAGAAAGTAATGATCTTCTGGCTCAACGCGAAGATATTTGAATATCGAATTGGACCAGAATCTTTCCATATGATCCTACAGGTTTCATGTTAGCCACTCTGCCTTGATCATAGCCTTTGACCTCCTTACCCAGTTGTCAATTTGTCCGTGACGAATTGGATAGTTTATTCCATAACCTGCAATCATCAGAACAAATTCCAATCTCATATATTGTATAACTCATGCGCACCTGGTCCACTTGCAGCTGCTAATGCTTCGTCTCCGATAAAGAAGTCCAAATCTTCAGTTCCACGTTTCATTGAGAGATGCCCTCCTGGCCCAGCGCCACCTGTAAGATATGAAGGCTTATTGGCAACTGCAGGACGCCCGGATCCCGAACCTGCACCAGCTCCTGCGGCATTTTTTGTCGCTATGGCGGTAGGGAAGACGAAGGAGGGAGAATCATTGCCGGCGAAACCTATAATTGAGGCATTATTAGTTGCGTGCCTATCTTCTCGGCAGAAGAGAACAAACCAAGCTTGGAGTAACCGGTACCGCTATCGTTAAAGTATCAGTAATTGTACAAATAGATAGCATCCCTTTACTCGGGACACGGGGATATAGAATGCCTTGTGGGGATCTCGAACGTACTTGTCCATGACAACGGCCGGAGTGTGAGAAGCCATATTGAGATAAAGCTGCGCAATGCAGACCCAGAAGTGTTGAGAAAGTTATGCGACAGCTTTAGAAATTGCAAACAACTTGTGCTGATAATTAACAGCTGGTATTGACCGTTGGCGTTTGAATCTAAGCTTCAAGATGACGACCCATACCTATGGTAGGCGGTGCGGACCTAAACGAACCAACCCCACCAGTGCCAGCGACAGCCAGTCAAGAACGGTCAAATCGATGATCACGTGCACATCATATAAAATTGATATTCCTGACTTCGCTCGTCACATCGCTCTCCCTCATGTCATGAGGAGATAGTTGAATGTATCGGATATCCAAGGAGGATGGGGAAAGAAACATGAATTCACTTCTCCTGAGAGAAAGAAGAGATTAAAACGGGTGAATTAACGACCTTTTGATTGAACGAGGTCATTTTCGTTATCCTTCAACTTTCGACGTGAACAGCTCTTTCTCTTTCTATCTCCAACCTCACTGCCTGTTTGATCTTACTATGTAGTGGTGTACTAGGTACATATTTCAATGTCAACAAAAGACATTGTCAATCGCTCTACATCCTAAGATTTCTTCCTCGATTCTAAACATCACCACCGTGTCCATCATTTCTTTCTCTTACGGAACCACACACTCAATCTCTTTCACGCACACATACACATCCAAATACACTCGTTTTTCCAAGCATAATTCATAAACCTTTACCTACTTTGTTGTTTGGATCTCAGACGTCTCGGCCGTTCTTTTGCATCTCTGATATTGATTCTACTGTCCCAAAATACCTTCGAGGTTAACCGGAGTCTCTTGTGACAGAAAAGCTTTCTGTTCTTGTATATTGAAGGACATTCATTGCAATCAGAGATACGCCTGTGGTATGTCCCATGATGAGCTGGATCTGGCATTTTGTGACTGATTTGTGTGTAGTTCCCATAACCAAATTGTTTTTGATGTAAATTGCAACCTCGACAGAAACAGCGTTAAAGAACACGACATCTTAGACTGCCCTCATTAAACATCGCCCTCGCCACCCAGTCCTTTCCTTCAAGTTCATCAGTTCGAAATCTGAAATCATTTCGAAAACCATAACTACACGTTGCCACTCGCCTGTCGGTTCTCTCAGCTGCAACTCTCTGCTAGTGATCCGTCCCTCCCTGGTACAATCTTCGAGTATCAATAAAATTCATATTCAC
Source organism: Botrytis pseudocinerea (assembly GCA_019395245.1). Taxonomy (NCBI): domain Eukaryota; kingdom Fungi; phylum Ascomycota; class Leotiomycetes; order Helotiales; family Sclerotiniaceae; genus Botrytis; species Botrytis pseudocinerea. Next base: position 138,510 of record JAHXJK010000186.1, on the reverse strand, counting down.
TTGAATATAAACGTTTCGCCTTTGCCCCTCAGTTACGAGACTTCATGTCTGAACTCACACGACGATCCACTTCTATACCTCAACAATCTCTATTTGTTAACAAATTTGACATTGCGCGGGAGCGTCTTCGTCAATTCCGTCGCGAAATCTCCAATCTTTCCAATCCACTTCGCAAGTTTCAAAAATACAACATCGAAATCATCCCGTCCCCATTCTTAGATCGCGAAATTCCATGGTCAGGATCCCCGCCATTGATAGCTCAGACTCCTTTCTACCAAAATATGCAGACCAATAAGAAGCCTGCTATGAGCTTCGATCCAGTAATGGATGGATCAGCGGATACTAGGAGAACCCGTGCAGCACAATCTCAGCCATGTGTATCTGCGATATTCGTCCACGCCGGTGCAGGTTATCACAGCACTACGAATGAACACATTCACTTGGGAGCTTGTAATGAGTATGCTGACTGAATCAAGAAATTGAAGCCTTGAGATTTTGTTTGAGGCATGTGAAACTTTGCTGACTTTTGTTTAGTGCTGCGCGAGCAGCAATGCGAATCCTCAAAGCCGGTGGTTCAGCTGTTGATGCAGTCGAAGCTGCGATCAAAGTTCTGGAAGATAAGGAAATCACCAATGCCGGATACGGCAGTAACTTATCAATCGAAGGTATAGTTGAATGTGACGCAACGGTGGTGGATCATCTGGGCAGAAGTGGTGCCTGTGGCGCAACTGCTCGTAAGTTGATTGTCACTTTCCCACGTCAATCCACTGACCAACACTTTGCTCTCAGAAATCAAGAACCCTGTCAGTCTGGCAAGATTGATTTTAGAAGCTTCAAGTCGGCCATTATCTTTGCGAAGAGTCCCACCCAACCTTCTCGTCGGACAAGGAGCGACGGATTTCGCATGGGAACATGGAATACCAGTTGTACCACATGATATGATGTGTTCTAAGAATGCGCGGGAGAGGTATGTTCGTTGGCGTGACGACTTACGCCGTGCCGAGGGACAAGGTCGTATGACACCATCAAGTACTAATAGCAGTCAAGCTGCTGATGATGAGGCTGCCGCTCGGGAATACGAAGAACGTGTGAGAGCCAAACAGCGCCGGGACCATACCAACGCACTTATGACTGGTACTTGGAATGAAGGGCAACCTGATTCTCCATCAACAACGTCCCCAGGTCGAGCATGCCCTCAAGAATGTGGTCCATATTCTCCACGTCCTGGTACTCCTCCTAGCCGAGGCTATTTTCAAATGAACGCACCAGGCCGCGGAGCTTCTCGTTCTCCAGTCGGAACAACTCCCGCGAAACGTGCACGACTTGCAGCACTTAGTGATGGCAGTCCGGGACGTGTTCAATCTCTTTTATCTCCAAGCGTTACTACCAGTGGTGTATCTAGCGAGCCAGGAATATCTGCAAGTACTGCTCCATCAACAATCGATAGGCCATCTAGTACAGACGGACATCTCTCCCCAACAGACCAGGAAAAGGTTATTGAGATGCATTCTGCTTCATTGGATCTAGCCCAAGAAGGAACTATCGAGTGCCCCCACGAGTCTATTCCAGAGCCTCTTACACCCGAGAAGGCTGACGTGGACTTGATTACAGATACCGTTGGAGCTATTGCAATTGATATGTATGGCCGCATTGCTGCGGCATCTTCATCAGGTGGAATTGGGATGAAACATCGTGGCCGCGTTGGGCCCGCAGCTCTTGTGGGTATTGGTACAGCTGTGGTTCCTTGTGACGAAAGAGATGAAGATCAAGTATCAGTTGCTGCAGTTACCAGCGGCACAGGAGAGCATATGGCAACTACCATGGCTTCGCAAAAATGCGCAGACAGACTTTACCACAATACCAGACGAGCTCGTGGTGGCCAGGATATGGAAGCCAATGAAGATGAAGCCATGGAATCATTTGTTCAAGCAGATTTTATGGGTCATCCTGGTGTCAGTGGAAGTAATTCAGCAGGCGCAATCGGCGTTATGGCGGTCAAAAAGACACAGTATGGATATTTCCTTCACTTCGCTCATAATACCGACTCATTTGCCTTGGCATCTTACGCTTCTAATGAAAAAGATGCTAAGTGTGTCATGTCTCGTCTTGGAGATCATGGAAATGTTGTTAGAGGAGGTCGAAAGGTTAAGATCGAAAAAGATTGACTTCCAGTATCTCGCCTCACACGCATCACCAACCTTCTAAGGTACAGAGCTTGGTACTTGCGAATGATTACTAGGTTCATCATACCACTTATCATTTTTCACAGGTGTTTTGGAGAGAATGCATTATTGCTTATGGAGGAAGGGACCCTATGATTTTTATGATTATGACCAACAAAATAGCGCTGAAGAATGGAATCAAATGGAAAGGATGGGGAGGTACAATTGCTGAAACGAACAAAACATCACATTACCCTTAGCCTAGAAACACTTTCCGCTTGGAAATCAGATGGGTTGTGATAGGAGGGAATGGGAAAGATGGATAGAGATGATAGTATTGCTTATGCTTTATTGCTACGTTGTTAGCATGCGATATCCGATAACCTAATAGAACCTAAAGTTATTCTTGACTTCCATTGAAACATGCTGAAAAAACTTTAAGTATGATACTGGTTTCTCGTAGATGTATATATATATGTACATATTGATAGTTTTATGGTTGAGCTTGCTCCTGCTTTTGCGCATTTGATATGCAATTATTTTGTAAATCGCAATAAAGTTCATTCTGGTTTTGTTCTTTATTCTCTCCATCCAACCTCAACCTTAGACAGTATTCTGGCAACCATGTGTCATACCAGTATATTCCCACGCTATTGTTCCATGAAATTAAAGTTCACGTCATGTTCTTTAGGTAGCCGGCGCAAAGAGTCCAGCATGATCATCATCTGTCCTCCCTACGCTGAAATCACGAAAACTTCTGGGCTTGCCATCCCCGGGTCCCCATGCTCCCATCTCCCCATCTCCCCATCTCCACCCCCCTAAACTCTCAGATTTCCTGAAACAGCGATTATGGATTGACCTAGTTACAAAGGCAGAAAGCCTCACATATCGTCGTGTTCACGTATCTGCTGATCTATTCGATTAATGATTAAGCCGCTAAATAGCTCAAATGATTACTCTCCAGGCGCAGGAGTACCCCTAGCACTACCCGTTTCCGCACCCGTACCATTTATCTTGCGCTTCTTCTTCTTTTTGCGCGGGACAACGGCAGGTTTGGCACCGTAGTTTCCGAGGGAGAGGTGTGTGGAACAGGTTAAGCAGATGGCACCTTCGGGGGGCGAGCAGAATACTAGATTGGAGAGAGGGAGATTAGTTGGATTTGTTGTGTTAAAAGGGGGGGGAAAACCGGGAGGCATACTGCTTAAACATATACTGCACACAAAACCCACATCCACTACTTTTCTATGACAAAAGCACGCAGCTCTAAAGTCTACCACTTCCTGCGTTGGCGCTATTAAATCCTTTCGACTTGTTTGATCGGGCAAGAATGCCATCATTAAATATTGTAACAGTCCTTTTGGATTTTTCAAATGCATATATATTCCTCTAGTAGTATCACTAGCTTGTTGTAAAAATACGGTGTCACCAGCGAGTTTCAATATATCGATTGGAATCCGCATGCGCTGTGCTGCGAATGTGGTATTCATTATTGGAATGTATTGATGTGCGAGATCGCCGGACACTGATAGAACGAGAATTCGCGACTGCAACCCGGTGGTAGAATCGGAGGGGGTGATATCGGAGGGAGTGGGTTTAGAGTCAGCAGCTGAGACATCGCTGTAGGCTGTGAGTTGTTTGTTTATATATGAGAGGGCTAGGGTGAGGGCGCCGGCCATTTGGGTGGTGGTTGTAGTAGATACTTCTTGCTCGGTTGTACTTTCTATTAAGTTTCGTACAGAGTTAAGGAGGGTGTTTTCGATGAGTGCAAATTGTCTATATTTGTTTGCATCATCCGGCGGGCCATGAGTAGTCGAGCCACCCATTTCTGTATCTTCAGACGCAGAAGGCGGCGCTGGGTAAAGCCATACTGCACGATGACAGTGGCTAGCTATTATGGCTACTTGATTGGCATTGTTGACAGCGAGATGGGCGTTTACGAAGACGAGGAGATTGGCAATCGCTTTCGAGAGAGGAAGGGTAGATGAGAGGATTTCCCACGCGTGAGGATTTGTATCTAGGATAATGACGAGGCATGAAGGAGAAGGACCTGGTTCTATATTAAGATGACATGTAGTTGCCGCAACGATTGTTTGATCATACCTTTGACGCCTCCTGTGAAATGATCTGTGCCATCTATACCATCCATGATAAAAGCCTTGCGGGCATGCTAGCCTGATATGTCTGAAGTTCCAAAGATCTATTCGTTTTCCTGGATTTATGAGCGACTTATGAGGGTTCTAATAGAGCTCGGCAGACGAATTCCCTTTCCTCGCGGTTCTAGAGTCCGTACAATTGCGATTGGTATTGATTGCTCTAAAGGCTGAGAGAATTGGGGGAATTCTGAGCAAGGCTAGATGATCTTCATCCAGGGTATAATGCGGAATGCCGGTACGGTCACCCTTGCTGTCGCCTGATCATGTGACGCAGCCGTTTATCTTCGGTACTTCCCCCAAAAATGTGGGGTTCTTGAGCTTGTGGTTTCACAAGAGAGGGGCATTTGCTCGTACTTCGTATAATTTGGAGCTTTCCCCTCACCTACATCTTGATCTTCCTGTCCCTTGATTTTATTTTCATCAAACTTCCTTTCCATTTAATACTTCGGCATCATGACAAATTCATTTGATCAATCTTTCGAAAGAAGAGGCACTGATCCAAGTGTTCCTCATGCTACAACCGCCGCAAATGACTCCCTCGAGGACCAAACACTTCTCTTACTTGCCCGTTTGACAGAAGGCGGACAAGAAGATGAGGACACCTGCAAGGAATTGAACACTCTCACCAAAATCCTCACTGATGATTCCAACGAAGAAACAAAGTCGAAGGAGCCACACAAACCTCTTTTTGAGTTGATCGATCAAGATATCCTAGAAACTATCTTGGGTTATCTTGACATGAGACAGTCTCCTTCGGTCCGAGGTCACGCGACTTTGACTACTTCTGCTTACCTCAAAGCTTCGGAACAACAAGGAGTTGATTATCTTTCGTATTTCTTCTACGATCGAGTAGGCAAAGGGACATATGACGATCTGATTCTTGCCTTCTCTGTCGCAGCATCGATATTTCCCGTGGTTCCAGATGTCATTTCTTCATTTTTTCTAAGTGAGGGTTTTATTCCTAGCCTTGGTACCTTGATGAAGAGGAAATGGAAAAGTCGAAAGGTTGAACAAGCTGCTCTAGAGTTGCTTAGTGCTGCTTGCATGAACACCCCTTGTCGAGAAGCCATCCAGAAGCATTGTACAAAATGGCTAGAAGAGATCGTTAATAATTCTCCACCTAAAATCTCTGAGATATCTACGTCACCTATCGATAGCAATGCAGAAGATGGCTCTATACAACAGCGAATACATTCCGAGCAAGTTAGGAATCTGGCAGCTGTTGTCCTGGCTAAGATTCAGGTATGCTTCTTATATCATTTTTTTACACACTTTTATATTTAATAAACCCTCTCTTCAATCAATTGTTCTGACTGACCGCAGAAGTGAAGGCTATCCCTTCAGCACCAACTGCTGAATCTGGGCAAGGAGATACATCTGGGAGTACAACTATTGAAGACCTTTCAGACATGTTTAAAAACATGCTTTTTACAGATACATCCCAGCAAAGTTCGATTGAAGGTCTCGCTTATGCTTCGCTGCAATCAAAAGTTAAGGAGAAGTTGGGTTCGGATAAAAAGTTTTTGGCCAATCTTGTCAAAACTATGAAGGATGCCCCGCCCAAATCACCGGCAACTTATGGAGCTCTCACTATTTTTGCTAATCTTACAGCATATCAACCTCCCTTGACAGAAGAACAAAAAAAGCTAGGCCAGTTAAAGGCTTACGCTAATGCATCCAAATCCGCCCTTAAACCGGATCCTCTCAACGACGATGATCACGTTACCAAGAGATGTCAAAATGTATTCGACGCCGGTGTCATACCTGTTCTTGTCACCCATAGTCAGCATGGATCAATGGCATCTCTCACACTTGTCACATCCATCATTTTCTCACTTTCTAAGATAACCAAAATTCGAGGACAAATGGCCCAACAAGGAGCAATCAAGCTCTTATTACACGCGGACTCTGTCTTCCCCTCAGATAATATACCAGCTCGGAGAACCACAGCTCATGCTCTTGCCCGTATCCTCATATCCACTAATCCACAACACGTATTCGGCGGCACCAATCCTCTATCACTTGTCTCAGCTATCAAACCTCTTCTTCTCCTCCTGGAGGATGACCCAACAGTTGAACACCGCGATCTTCTACCTGTCTTCGAATCTCTATTGGCCCTAACAAACCTCGCTTCTACAGACGATTCAGCTCGTAACCCTATCATTCGACTGGCGTGGTCTCAAGTTGAAGAATTACTTCTTTCCAATAATACCATGGTAACTCGTGCAACAGTAGAGCTTATCTGCAACCTCATGCAATCACCAGAAGGTGTTGCAAAATTCGCAGACGGCAGTAAACAAGCTTCACAACGTACACATATCCTCTTAGCCTTAACGGACGCAGATGATTTCGCCACCCGAAGAGCAGCAGGCGGAGCATTAGCAAGTCTCACCGAATGGGATACTGCCGTAACAGCAATCCTGGAAAGAGAGAGGGGAGTCAACCTTCTACTAGCTCTATGTACGGAAGAAGAAGAGGAAATTAGACATAGAGGTGCAGTTTGCATACTGAACATATTGACGGCACCGAATAAAGTCGGGGAAAAAGGAAGGGAAATAGTGAAGGAGAATGCAGGATTGGAATGTCTGAAAGAATGTTTGAAGAAATCGAGGAATCAGCAGGTTCTAGAAATTACCGTGGAGGCGTTGAAGAAGCTCATCGGTGATGGGGAAGAGGCGAAGTTGTTGGAGGGTTGAGTTCGTAGGTATCTGCGGGTAGGTGTTATTGGGTCAAAATGCATTGTGCGATAGCAGGATATTAAAAGACTCCCATAATACATATACTTAGAATAGACTACACTTGTAACTTGCAAAGCTACACATATATTCGTGAATACCTGGGTCCCTTGATCGCGTCCGAGATTCCATTCCTAAACTTTCAATTTTCGATTGCACGATGAGGAGTTGCATGCTGAGCTCAATCACAATCTGAATCTCAACTCATATACCACTGAATACAACAGTTCCACCACTAAGTACTAGATTAGCATATGGCCACAAAACAACAATAAGTCCTTATGATTACCTAGCACCCTTTCCAAATTGAAAGCACGATTACCAATCACGTGATCACACTTTCATCCGTTGTCTCCTTATCTAAAGTCTCCTCCGAAGATAACCCAGTCCGAGCCCCATGCTGACGACCAATCACAGCACCAGAGCTTGCTCATCATATATAGTTTTAAAAGTCGCATTTTAATTTCGACTGTAATGGTCATAAGGTTAAGGCGAGCTCACGTTCCCTCTTCTTTCTCTCCAAATTCTCCAATCTAACGATTGGAGGCTACCAACAGTGCCCAGTTCGAACACCACGGTGACAATCCACTCGTGTAGGAAACTCACGATGCTGCGGTTGTCCTAAGCAATGAAGATGATTTCTTGAGGGAGGTTTCACTCTGCAGAGAGCTCTTCACCGTGGGGTGGCGGTGCAGGATTACATTCGTTGTGTGGTTTGGAGGGTGGATGAGATTTGGGTCTCAACTTTTTGCTTTTTTGTCCTTCTTTCAGAATTTTGGGAATTTTCCTGGCAGTGGTAAGTGATACATACGTACGTACAGATATGTGTTCATAATGGATTCATTCATTGTTTGTATGTCCTTTTGAGGATTTTTGAAGCCATCGCAAGATGTCGCTAAAATGCCCCACTTTTACGTTTTGCTGGGTTGGGTGAAGCTTCTCCTCTGACCCATGCTCTCCAATCTGCAACTTTTGATAGACAATTAATTCCATACTCCCGCCGCACTTGATCGTCATTGTGCAATCTTTCATCTGCAAATTATGTTCTTCATTTTCCTTACTGCACGAATTGCCACCATCTCATTAATGATTCTCGATGAGTAATCGTTGAAGGATAATTAAGCACAATTGTCCCTACATAAAAGCAGACGAAATTAGGATATCTCGCATGGTGACATCTCATACACTTTCAGCTTGTTTATATTGCAATGCAATTGAATTGGGATTCTCAATGAAACAACTCGAGTTCACTTACCCACATATTGTCATATAAAGCATTTAAGAGACATTGCACACATATCACTTCAATCTTAATTTGCAAAGTGGAATGTTAGAAAAAAACTCAACTCTAGTCAACATGAATTGTCCTCGACGACATTATTCAAGCTCTCGTGATAAACAACCTTTTGATATGGATATTCCCTCAACACAAACTCCCTGCTCAGCTCTCCATCTAATCTCATCCCGTGTATCATCATTTTGACTCACAAATCGTCATCATCCGAATCTAGAGGAGGTGGCCCACAACTTGCTTCCATCTCTCGGGAAAGAAGATACGGAGCGACACCTGTAGCAACATCAGTCGATGGCGGCGGCGGTCCCATAATCTCCCGATCCATCAGACTATCGTGTTCGCGCATCATTTGGCTTCGGGACATGAGTTGTGACGATCGGATTAGGGAATAAGGGGCGGGTGCTGAAGAGGGGTAGTGTGATTCTGGTTCCCCTCCTTCTTCTATTGGGCTGTTTTCTTCATTTTCTGTATTGTGGGTGTCTTCTTTCTCGTTACTCTCATCCTCGGTCTGACTCTCAACTTCAATAACCACTCTCTTCCTCCTCGCCGCCACGACAGGCAAATTGTTCTCTTCCAGGTCATCTTCATCATCACTCTGACTTTCGATCTCGATAACTCTTCTCTCCCCTCTTCTCGACACAACAGATGTCAAAATCTTCACCGGACTACTACCGCGCGAGGAAGGAATAGATTTTGCCGGCGACTCCGGAATCACCTCTGGAATAGGGGTTCCCTTTCGTTGATTTCGTGAATGACGTGGGGTAACAGGTGTTTGAGTTTGTGTATAATCAACCGTTGAGGCTTGAGATGGCCTTAAAAGTTGACGTTGTGAAGATGGCACGTGAATCACAGGAGCTTGCGTTGCAATTGGGGGCGAAGAAGGGGGTGACGAAGGGGGCGAGGAAGAGGGTACTTGTGTGTGTGAAAATTGTTGAATGTTATTCGTAATCTGATTCTGTACCTCTTGAGACTCAGTACTCGTACTTGATTTCCTGTGTAGTATGGTTGTGGAATGTATGTTCTCGACAGAAGAAGATTGTGTGAATAGAGGTGGTAACAAATTCGCGATCAATTCCCCTAACACCGCAGGTGGTACCTTGGCATATTTCTGTGGAGCAGCTTTGAACCATTGTCGACTCTTCAATTCTTCCAAGGTCATTGGATTTGCGAGCGCATATAATTCTAGGATTTCATACGCAAACTTGGAACGCTTCTCACCCTTGTTGAACTCGCCATTACCAAGCCCATCAAGATTCGTTATATCTCCAGGTGTTTTGGGAGGACCAATGACGGCCATATGAGTAAGAGTCGATAGAGGTCTGGTTTGATAAATCCAAATACGAGATACAGTAGCCGGAAAACTATAAGATCGAAACTCGTGGTTTTTCTCACGAGATATTATGTTTTCCATGTTTGCAGGATATATAGAAATGAATACATCAGAAGAATCCGATCGTGGTGCCATAGCATCCAGATGTTGCGTGGAGAGGCGTTGGCTTTCGGGGTATTGACTTTTACCAAACTGGGTCTGCTTTTGAGTATATTGAGTTCCAGTGTAGCGACTTTGAGAATATTGGGTCTGGGTATGCTGGGTAGTGGCATATTGGGTTTGTGGTAGCTGGCTACTGCCATAGGATATAGTTGCGGCCACGTCGCCACTCAATGATGTTTTTTCCTGGACATCACTTAAACTCGACGAAGACATGATCCGTTCAGCTTCGAATTGTGTTTCAGCTCCGATATCTCCATAACATGTTTCTGGAAGTTCGGAATCCTGCTCAACATCCTTTTCTGGTTCTCGAATAGTATCATCCGCTGAGTGTTCATCCCCCTGTTCTGGTTTCCCAACTACATTTCCAATAGTGTCTCCGATATTCGTGGGACCTTCATGGTCAGAAGTATTTCCTAGCGGGGTATTTGCCACAACTTGGGATTCTTCCTCTTCGTCCTCTGCATCTGAATCTAGAATCTCGAGCTTCATATTCTTGGGGGCGGGAGTCCCAAACCGTCGCGTAGGCGATGGCGAGAAGTCACGCTGAGTGGCGTACTCTTCTTTTATGGGAGTCTCCTCTGCAAAAGATACCTGACTACGATCTGGTATAGCAAATCGTACAGTTTTAGCTGGACTCGAATGCTTCGAGGGGGTTCGAAGAACTTGACTTTCATCTGTCCTGGTCTCATAAGTATCCTCAATCTTCAATTTTGGTATCTTTTCGACATTCGTGATTGTGTTTGATCTCAGAGAGAAGGGGACTATGACATTTGTAGATTGCTCCTTGAGTGGCGACCCCTTCCGTGCGGAACCTCCAAATTGACTTGACGTTGGTGTAGCCGGTGATTGTGATGATGGAATCTCAAGAATCTTTCTATGTCTTGGTGTCTGTGGTGGAGGCATTAATTGAACTGGGTCAGAAGTAGCAGGTTTATAAATCTTCCGCGGACTTCGTCGAAGTGATTGAAATGCTGGAGAGCTGGATACTGGGACATCGTAGATTGATGGATCGTCTTCTGGTCCTTCTGGCTCTCGTGCTCCGGAAAGTGGCCAATAATCGAGTTGGGTAATCGTCTGCGTCGAGAAACTAGGTATTCTTTCTTCCACTCCTAAAGTCTTCCGCCTATTCTTTGACCCTTTCTTTTTCTTTGCTTCCGGTTCATCGCCCATAGTCCTCCGTCGTTTCGTTCTTCGTTTCGATTCTTCTTCCACATAATCTCCTTCACTATCCTCAATATCATCTTCTATCTGTTTTTCCAGTTCTTCTCTCTCATGTAATTTTACCCAATCCATCTGCGTAAGCGTGTCCTGGTCTTCGAGCTTAAGCTTAGATTTCTTGCCATAATTCCTAGTAACACGCTTTTTCTGTCCTGGAAATGTAGTTTGATGTAATGGCTCGACTGCTTTGTACGTTCGATTTGCAGGCGCACTGCCTTTCGGTCTGGACTTTTGCTTTGGAGGCATCTTTCTTAAAGTTTGTATCGTGATTGTTATGATGTGTTGTACAACCAGGCCGTGGTTGCCTTAACGCGTCACTTTGTGCCCGCGTCCCTTATCTGTTATCTGTTATCGGACGCGACAATTTACACGTGACCCATGGGTAATTGCAAAATCAACTGATAACGCACTCTCTTATGAACATCCATTGATATAGCTACTCTTCAGACGTTCCCCCCACGTCAAGGCCATTGAGTCTTGAGCCTCATCGCTTTCATCACGATATCGTATTGACAAGATTGATCTTAAGGCGTTCATACCGAGGAGATGTCGGGAACATGTAAGGTAAACCTATCAAATGCGAGCTGGGGAAGCGTTGTGCTACGGTGACATTCTCATACGTTTACTAAGACTCCTCTGATACTAATTTGTCCGGGTAATCGTCAACAGTGACATCTAGTGGCATTCAAAAATTATCGTGGCTTTCCTGTAATGCCGCAGCGCCAGCGCATCCAAGGTTACACTTGGAACGACAAGGTATGCAGGAATGGTCGTGGATATTGATCTTTCCCATAGTGTAGCGGAGACGTCTCCTTGACCACAATGCACCACCACCCAAAACTCATTACTGTCACTGTCACTTCACCATAGCGATCATCGGGATTCAACTGAGCGAGGAAGTAGTTCTAGATATCCTTTCATTTTGTTCTACAGATTGATTTGTGCTTTGATATGTTTGGTCACAATATTCGACGAATTGCCTTTCTCAAGTGCAGAAGGTTAGCTTTCTTCTTTCTTTCCTTCCTGCCGTTATCATGTCATCTAAGAGGATTTTACCGTCTTAAGCACAGAATCTCATACCAATCAGTTCTTCCCGATTCTCGCCCGTGTGGTACCATGGTTCACAATCTGGAAAACCCCCAATATGATATATCGCTGCGCTATCATTCACCCAGCTTTAGCCGTACCCCTCAAGACCTCTCTTTATATTTCCCAGTCTATATAGACCCCTTGTTCATAATTTCATACTATGCATGTACACATAAATGATCATCTTTGTCACAATTTGACACGCATGACCTGCTCTCCCAAACCAATGCTAGATAATATGAGGGCGCACTGGGCCTAAGCATCTGCATTACTGACATTTTCATCTAGATGAGATATGCGATAATCGTAACACTTCTCCTTTACCAATATACATTTTCTTGTCCCCTCGGTAGCCGAGATATATGACTCCTGTGAGAATGGGCTACAATTGAATCGTCGGCTCTGCTATCTTCTATATGTTGATTTGAGCAGTATATGCAATGTGCAATCCCAGAACGCCTACCCTGATGTTCCATAAGCACATACACAGGGCTGTATCATTCGAACAAAGTCTACTGAGCAGTATGTACCGACCCTTGTGTCACTTGTGCTGGTTCAAATGAGATGTGCAACAAAACGCAAATCTTCCTTGAGAATATGCACGTCCTCATTCTCATCACGATTGGTGCTGCACGATACTCTTGTCTGTCCCGGCCCTGGATATCTATTCAAGGGTCTTATGCTCAAGAGACTTGTGTGACATGTGTTGTTTTGACTGAGATGTGCAACAAATCATGCAGCAAACGATGATATTCTCATGACTGGCCTAGGGCTGGTAGTCGATGCATGCAGTGAGACACGTATATACTCCCAGAATCATATTAGTGGATGTTAGTACCACCTGCTATGTTCGGAACAGCTGTGTTGCTGTTAGTTCTTTCTTTTGAACTGCAACAGGAGACAACAATTTAGCCATCAGGCCCAAGAGGCTTTAAGAAGTGCGTACCTCAGCTGTTTCCTAAATAAACGCTAGTTGCATACGGCGAGCACAAGGTGCATTGTATTACCTGTGGTTCTTGAACTCAGATGTGCAACAAAATATGCTGAGATATCACACAATTCAGGGTATATAGGGTGGCGTGTGGCCAGTATTTAGCACTAGTGATGCAAAGTGACACTAAGTTCTCAGTAAACGTGCCACTGGGATAATGCGAATTCCAGAGACCTATCCTGTGTCACATCAAGTGGACAGGGAAGTGCAAGAAAAGACGGCAGTCGTCTTTTCTTTCGTGGCTGCATCAGTCCTACCAGTGCTGGTAGGACTAAGACATGCAACAAGAGAGGAAAGTTGCGTACCGGAGTCCATGAATGTGGGAAGGATGTATTTGACACATGTAGTGGCGTGAGAAGACAATAATGATCGTTCTATTAATCAGATTAGGTTCTGATCTATCTAAGAGCTGATTACTTGAAGGGTCGAAGCCTACCTAAGCCTGCCATTTGGAGGCCCATACATCTCGAACTTTTCAGCTAAAAATTTAAATGAATGCCCTCGAAATGATCAGCTGATAAGGTAATCATTATACTCTGCTAGGTTCACGCTGGCTAGATTATGAGTATCTTTGTATCTAGTGATAAGAGCACTTCTAATCCCATCATCACAACACTCATGTGTCACCATATGACTATAGTCTCACAAGCTTCTATTGTAGAGTTCAAAAATTTGTTTCTTTGTTCTCATTGCTACGATGCACGCTCAAACACCATTCCGGTAGTTTAATCTTCAAGTAAAGACCCCGCGGATCCACTCATAAAAGCCTATTAATCCCTAGCTTCACACCGTTAACCACTTCGTTCCATTCCCCATGACAATCAACCCAATCATTTGCTGGTATCAACTACATATCTTCCAGCAATCTTGCCCTCATGCATCAAGTCATAAACTTTCTGCAACTCGCTCAAGCCACATGTCTTATACGGAGCCTTAATAAGACCACGTCTAAAGAACTCAATAGCCTCAGCAGAATCTTGTCGGTTACCAACATACGACCCCTTAATGGTAATCATCTTGATAACCGACTCGAAAACAGGCGCACGAAGATAAGCACCGGCTGGGAGACCAATAGCAACGACCGTACCGCGAGGTCGAACATATTCCGCAGCTTGCTGGAATGGCTTCTCGTTGACCGCAACCAAAATAACAGCATGAGGTCCCAATCCATCGCGAGTGCAAGCCTTGACATCATTTACCAGATTGCTGCTCGACATGAAATCAACGTAGTGCTGCGCTCCCAACTCTTGTGTCATTTTCTTCTTCTCGGCACCTCCGTCAATTGCAATAATATCTAATCCCATAGCTTTAGCATATTGACAAGCAAGCGAACCTAAGCCGCCTCCAGCACCAACAATCGCTACAGTTTGACCTGGGCGAACTCCAGATTCTTTAAGGCCTTTGTAGACGGTAATACCAGCGCAGAGAACGGGGGCGATAGCTTCGAGATCGCATTCCTTTGGAATACGCGCGACGTGTGCGGCCTTTGCGATGCAATATTGTTGAAATGTTCCATCGACTGTGTATCCTGAGAGGAGTGCTTTGGCGCAGAGTGGTTCGTCGGATTGTTGACAGAAATCACAGGCCAGGCAACTTCCATTTAACCACTACACTTCAATTAACATTGATTCCCAATTTCTCAATTATTTCATATGAGGACAGAAGTAACTTACCTTAACACCAGCGTAATCACCAACCTTCACATCCTCAACAAGACTACCAACGGCAACGACAACACCAGCTCCCTCATGTCCTCCCACAAGTGGAAGCTTTGTATCTAACGGCCAATCACCATTTACGGCGTGTAAATCGGTGTGGCATACACCAGAGAATTTTATGTTTACGAGTACTTCGTCAGCACCAGGCTTTTGGACGGGGATTTTTTTATAGACGACGGCTAGAGTTCTAGATTAGCTTCGAGGCCGAAATGAGGAATGCGGAGAAGATAGCAATGATGAAGGAAGGGCCAAGCTTACGTTTGCCAGTTTCTTCGACTACTTGCGCCCATTGCTCCTTGGGTAGATTCTCCATTTTTGATATTTGGGACGATGTAGATGCTTTTACTGAGAGATTGTTAAGGTTGTTCTGGGGAAGATATGTAGGTGTAATTATTGAATGATATATTGATTGTATTGCGATAATTGAATATTAAATAAAGAATAACTCTTAGACACTTGGGAATCAATGAATATATAGCAATTCAAACAATCATACGATGGTAGTTATCCAAGCTGTAGCTCATCCAACGAAAGTAACCCCACTTCGACGAAGGTATAATGTCTAGTCCTGATCTACATTCATGCATTGACAAGCTTGCAATTCTTTGTTCATTTAGTTGATGCTATTGGATAATTCTAAAATTGAGTTTACTGCTCGGATTCATGGAAGGAACTAGTCCGCTCACCGAGGTGCTAATGACTTGCTAATTGGGCAGATCATCGAGGTACATGTTCTTGTTGGATGCGGCGATACCCTAGAGGACGGGAGTTACGGCGGCGGACGTGTGGAAAAACACCGGCGAGGGGCTAAGGACTATCGTTATCCATAGAATAGACGCATTGTGCTTGTCCCTCTTCCCGCCGGAGAGGGGGAATATACAAGAATTTGCTCGTGGGATTTTGAAATGGCGTGGTTTTGCTATTCAATTCACTTTGTGGAAGAGCCACTATGTCATCATCATATAAACCCCTGCCTAATGTGTCGTATTGTAGTTACCAATACCACGATTTTGGAATATGCTATGGAAGCTTTCCGTCCTCAGTCCAAACAAGGTTTGAGGTCGTCTCCGCATGAATGCGGGGAAAGGTGTTTTGACATTCCACCACGTATTATCTAGTTTGCAGCTACGCGTGTCACATTAATGAAGGTGCGGGGTTGAGAAAGCTACCTGGGTGTTGATTTTTAGTTACGACTAAACAATTTCCTCTGGCCCTACGTATATAAATATCAACTAATCTTTACCTTTGATCCGAGAGCTACACGGTCGGTATCTTCGGTCTCCGAGAACACGATTATCAGAAAGGAATCTTCCAATCATGCCATGCCATCTTCCACTAGGTGTTTTTCTTCTTGGAATATTTGAGATTAGGCCGGTCGCGATAGGTATTGTGATGCCACAATCATGCTGCTATCTCCTTCCTCTCAATAGTCTCCTATCTCATATACTGACTCCTATCATGTGGTTGGTAATATGATGTGTTACGTCGTTTTTAAGTGAGCTGTTTGAAAGTGGTCTGATTTTTCGGGTTTATCTCAGGGGCTTGAGATGGTTGAACGATGGCCCAATGCATGCTTATGGTTGGGCGAAGGAATGCACGTTTTGTGCCTAGGACGCTGCTGGACTAGCTTAGAAGTGGGGGTTTGGCGGGGTTCCCATCTTTCGTAATGGAATTTGTATATCGTCATTTACAAACAATTTAATTCCAATAGTCAGCTATCAAAGTGGCTTTGCTACGTGCATTGTAGGGTGCTAATCGCGTACATTTCATCAACGAAGTGATACAGTAAGCTTAGATACTGGAAGCTCATGAAACACATTGTGGTAGAAGGACTACCTACTTGTAGAAACAGAGGAACATCTCGTTGCAATCCATCCACAGCTACACTTTGTCTATTTTGAAACATGGTACCATGGCGAAAACAAAGTCCAACATATGCTTTCAATAAAAAGCAAACCCTCAATCTGTCATTTTCGAGGTATGGATGGAAGTCGGAGAGAAAGATTGATTGAAGTGCAGATGCACTCCAGGGAATTCTACCATATAACGAGTGTAATATGAAGAGTGTTGATTCTTATCACGACCCTCGTAACCCATTATTAGCAGTAGTAAACAGCGAAATGGGGATAATAGATCAAGGCTAAGGCTGAGAGCCACTGGTTATGCTAATTGGTGGAGTGCACCAAAAACTACACTTGATGAGAATGATGAAAATGCTACTGAGGACTCTTTTTACCAAGGAAGAGACAGCAATCAAATACAAGAGCTTTGAAGTTCTTCGACGCCATGAGGTTAAAGAACAGACTGGCTGTATGTCATTCTTTATGGCGTTCTTACCCAATGATCACATTTAAATCATAAGTTCACCACCTTAGCTTTTCGAAATCATTGCTACATATCATCTAGGTGCTTCTCAAGTCCAAATGACTCTGATAGGGCCACAAAGCCACCCAGGCTTGTGTGTTATATGATATACTACACTGTGCATCTCGAAATTCGGTTCATCTCAACACGAATCTTCTCCTTTGGTAACATGTATCTGAATAGATGCTCTAAATGTCATATCTGAAGTGAAATGATGGGCCGATGAGTTCCTAGAAGGATAAGATGGAAAGTTTTTCTCGGAAGTTACAGGTTCAACCCAAACGTCCCCAGAGTTCAACTGCGGAGACATTCCGAGTTTTAACTTGTCCAAATTCACAACTGCACGTTTATAGAAGCTTTGCATGTTGCATAAGTATTCTGGCTAACTTTCAAAACCATAAATGCCTAGGAATGAACGCAGCAGTTCAACGAAGTTGAGCGTTTTCCCATGGAGTCGGAGAGCTTTTTAGAGTTCCTTCGCATGCACAAATGATTGATCGAGACTAATAGTTGTGAGTTTCTTCCAAGGACAATCAGTCAAAGAATAGGTTCTGGGAGCAAAAGGAAGTTGATATACAAATGTCATAGTATTCTTTGTAGGATGAGCCTCGCGAACAGCACAGTTTTGGGATTTGAAGCTTCTCGCGTTTTTCTTACAGGTCGAAATGAGAGACTTCTCAACCGGCTCGTAGTGGCTCTTCCCTTCAAGCGTGGGCTCAAAGATATTTAAATTCCCCAATAAGAACGGTGGAGGTATCTGGGACATTTTTTTGTTGAAAAGGCCAAGATTCCCAAGCGTATTGAACGTAACTTTCAGAACTGTGAGATCAAAAGTAACAGTGGGTGCTTTGTCTTCTAATCAAAAGTGGCCAGTTTAGAACTATCTTCGTTAAGATAGAAGGAGCTCATTCCTCTTGATGTTACATGAACAGCCAACCTTATTTTCCATGGCTCAGAGTAGTATTGAGATCTCAGTTGGCCATCGCAGGGCCTCTTAGAGAAGAGAAGCATTCACTACCATTATCTACTTGGTCCGAAAGCAGAAGATTAAGTAGAGATCAATGTATCCAAAGCTTGAAATTCTGTCAGTGGGTGATACAGAAACCCCAGCAACTGAGCAGGTTTTTAAAAATGGAAAGAGATAGATAAATAAATAACTAGATGGCTTGCAAAATTTAGTGCCAAAAATGGTGCACGTTATTCCAGATTCCTTTCATCTAATAAAAGATCACTGTCTGATTAATTGTAAACAAGAGATGAAGCAAACTTGAGTCTTCACTAATAACAATGTTGTACAAACCCGGGCCAGTTCGGCCCGACTATCATTGGCCATAAACAGTTACAAAAACTTTCCTTGGGCAGAATAGCCGAATCTTCTTCTGCCCTCTTGAATTCTTTTCATACAAATCTTGATACTCTTTTTTACTATCACTTCTTAAAACTTCAAGTTGCTTCCTGCTACCAGATTTCTATTCCTCACAAGTTCAACTTTACGGTTGCATACTACCAACCGTGTTTATTCTGCAAGATCTTGACATTTTTCTGGTAAGTTGATAACCTATTACTCCCTCTTCAAAGATCTCGAGGAATTTCCCAACAGCTTCCATAGATCGAATGTCTTACAAGTTGCATGTCAAACAGCAACCATCCATAGTGACACACTGGTAACATGGATCAAAGGGAACTACTTTATAAATAACTTGCCTCTTCATCTGTTTAAGCCCTTGACAAACATTGCTCTCCTCTCTCTAGTCTATTCATTTCCACTGAAATTGCAGCTATAATGAACCTGGGCAGTGTTGACTATTTGGTTTCCATGTTAATAAGGGACAATCTCTTTCATAAGAGCTTATGATGAAAGACTTACTCCTCACACAACGAACGTTTAAGAGTATAATAAAGCTAAATTATCATAACGTAGAACAACACATATCCCACTATATCAACACAAACAACAGTCAAAGTCTTCTTTGATTCAATTAGAACTTTGATTTCTCCTGAAGTGCCGAGTGAGCCAAAAGGATAACATAGTTGTCCAAGAAGGTGCCAGGTGCGTTGCTAAAGGCTGTAAGGGAGTCGTCCCCTCACCTTCGCACCACCTTCAGCAAGGACTGCGGCCGTTGAGTATTGTGCATCAGCACCATCAACAAGCTCTTCCGAGGTGTGTATCACTTCTCATGTACTGGTTGTAGGTCATGACTGACACAGGCTATAGAAAATGGTGGCCAGCGTAAGAGCCGAGAACCTGGCCTATCTACCGATTGGGGGTCGATGGACCAACTCTCAATTATCGATTTTTGGGCCCACGCGGTGTTTGGATCAACAAGCCCAGTGCCGGAATATAAGCAAAAACAAAGGGTGCCAGAAATTAAGAAACTATTTGTCGACTTATTTTCCCATTATTCAACATACCCGCCAACATGGTTCTTTTGTATCAGCTGGCTCTGAGGTATGGAAATACTCTGAAACGCCGTACATTTTCAAGGCTAGATCATAGCTCCTCTTAGGTATTACAAATATCAACAAAACGATATAAGCACTATCATTATGCTGTTTGCCATATGAAGTGTTGGTCATTAATACAGAGACATACAGATATGCCTTGAATTTAGCCAAGATCCGCCACTATCTGCTCGTTGATACCCGAGCGCGGCAATATGTCTTGACCTTAACCATACGAAGAAGAAGAAGAAGAAGCTAAGGAAGAAGGTTATTCCAATAATTGGAGATGTTCTCTCGAATATTGAAAAGAATGAGGATGCCCAGTTTTTATCTGTTCACATGAGATACCCCATAGTATATCTTCAGTTCTTGGCACAGCCTTTCTCCTCGGCTTTCTCTTCTTCATATGGTTGAGATCAAAACAAGTTTTCCCGTTACTCTGAACAAGGGTGCTGCTAGTGACGTTAGTTGAGGTTCCTGTCAAGGTATCAAAGTAAAGAGTGAGTCCTCTAATCAAGCATAGGAATCAAGACTAACTGAGCAGTAAAGTATACCCGGATCACCGACATATAAAAGAAACAACTTGAGGGAAACCTTCTGTCTACAGATCTAACCAACTCAGCAAAGACTCCTGTCAAGGCAGTAAAGCCAAGAGCATGCACGGCTTGTGATAAATATGGCACACAAGTTCCGAGTTTCAAGGAGTTGTTCATTTGAGTGAAGCATGTCAATATTGATATTGATTGATCTGGCCAGACTGGCTTGCGTTCGTCGGAATGCTTCATTACATGTAAGTTTGGTCAAGACTAACTGAAGGACTTTAAAAATGAGCTTATACTTACAATTTTTAATCTCCATCATCGAAGACTTGTCCAGAAGGAACATTTGAATGCCTTCTAGAAAGGTGGTAAAGCCCAGAGATAGCAGACCCAGGGCGGCTAAAGTTGTTGAGATTGGTCCAGAAGTCGCTAACAATGATGGTGGCGAGCCTGATACTATCAAGAAGTTAGTCCAGAGGGGTGAGGAGTCCCTCAATATTGATAAAGAGAGCACCGGTGGAAGTGGGTGCATGGACTGATGCATCAGAGCACTTCTCAAGCTTGGAAATCTTTCAATAAATTAATTCTTCAGATTTTTGGTATCGGAGTCTATGTTTTGAATTTTCAATCTCTAATAAATCAATAAGATAATTCTAAATCCATCTTTGCACACTCCCAGACTCAAAAAAAAGCTCTAAAACTATGAGTCAATTCCCACAACCTCAACATGAAATTGTATATTCCGTTGATAGAAGCTTTTCAAATGTCAGCTCTATGTGAGGAGCATCTTGAAATCCTAGTTTTTGCAGCTATGAGTCTTGATTGCTCTTCCCCAACCGGAAGCATCAGAGGATTGGAGAAAGCGAGATCAAGGATAACAAAAACCGGTCAAGTAAGGATAAATCATTCCTCCACCATAGCAAAAGAACGGACGATCCAAAACTCGAGCCTGGCAGTGTCTGGGACAAGATAGTTGTGTCTTTTTACGATAACCCATTTCGCCTGTCAATCTGTCAATATTTTCGGTGGTTGTGTGATTACATAAGCATTGATCGCACAAGCAACACTTCGAGATGCACTCAACCTTCACTTCTAGCAATGTAATAAATACGACTGGGATATTCTAGAAATCGACAACAATGCTACCGACAAATAATTCTTCCGCCAATACTGCCCCTACTCAATATTGTATGGTTGAAGAAGCTTCGGGGCAGCGCTATTATCATCGAACCCAACCACAAATGTATGTGCAAAACCCTCAGCAGCCAAATCTCCAGCAGCAGCAGCAATTCGAGCAGAACCGACAACACGTGCAAACGTATCAAAATCAACTACCGCCGCCGCCTCCTTATTTTCAAAATATCCCCTATTACAACCAAACGCAAGTCCCACATTATATAAGCAATGATAATAGAACTCCGGTGCCACAATATCCTGGGTTTCTTCAAAATCAGAGCTCATCAGAACATCGCCCATTTGCTCCGGGACCACCAAGTATGGATCATTCCACTCGGTCATATTCTGAACAGCCAGCAGAAAATTCACCTTCACAAGCTATTGCCGGAAATTTGACCCAGGTGGTTATCAGATCCCCAAGTGCCCCTCGGCGGGGACGTCCACCAAAGAATCTTTCCGACCCTTCGTATCAAAAACCTCAAAAACCTCAAAAACCGACGATACCAAAAAGGCGAGGCAGGCCACCTAAAGATCACACGGCACTATCCGGCAGTAACGAATCAGACTCATTTACGACAAAAGACCAAAAGCTCAAATCCCTCAAAAATCAAAATTCCCAATCAGATGACAACCCACCAAAGAAACGAGGTCGCCCACCAAAGCAACCTTCCCCTGAAGCAGATATTGAACCACCGAATTCAAACTTTCTCGTTTATGACTGTGAGTGGGACAAGTGTCCTGCCAAATTACACAACTTGGCTACATTGAGAATGCACCTCTTTAAAGTTCATGGTAAGAGGGAGAACGACAAGTTTCAATGCTTATGGAAGGGTTGTGTCGCTGCTGCACAACATACTGAAAATGGAAATATCTTGGCATCAGAATCGGGAATTAGGAGATTACGAGAGTTCGAAGACGAAGATAAGTGGAAAAGGCATATTGAGAAAAAGCACATAACCCGCTATGCTTGGCACATGGGCGACGGGCCTATGAATTCATTAGGTAAGGCATATCGTAATATTAATGCAATAAATGATGCCCAGCTCGAATTTCTTATCGGATTATGAACACCAGCTCTAACATTCTCGTACTAGATGGCCTCAATAGACCCAAATCTCCAACTGTTCCGTCATATCTGCTTGATAAGAATGGCAACCAAGTCACTCCATCAGTTGAAGATCAACAAATTGAGGATGGAGATCCCAAGCAGAATAGCAAAAAGAGGTTCAAGCGAGTTATTAGTGGTCTTGATTTTGTCTTGAAGCCAATTTATACCTCAAATTTTGTATTGTCAACTGAACCTGGAGAAGACGAAGTTCATGAGAAAGGCAAAGCTCATGGTGAAAAAGAGCTGAAGAGAGCTGAAGAAAATGGAGATGAGACGGATATGGAGGACATTAAACCGCATTTTTAGTTATTTTGACAGGGGAGGGGAACTGGAGATGGGCGCTCTCCGGTGGTCGTCGGGTCAGGTAAATGTATTTCTTAATTTTTATGATACCATAAATCATCTAGATCGATTGAGTTTGTTTGAAGGTTTAATCAAGATGGATTATTCTGGCGTGTATATACTGATTTTACAACGAGCAAATCCGTCGACGGCTATCGTGGGCGATTAGCAAAACTCTTCTAATTTTCAAAGTCATTATGACTGTTTTTTGAGATGATCAATTCGATACAGTTATTTTAGAAGAAGATCACATTTCACTTTCTCTACGGGTATATATATGGTTTATTTGCCACGAGAAGGGACACGCTTAAGCTGCTCGCTTTTGTGGACCATAGAAGCGCAAAATGGATGGATGATCGCGAAGTCCTGCTCAGACTATATCGAATACTCTGGCAATATCATTGATTTTGTTTTTGGTAATAATTTCAGTCTCTGATGCCGAGTAGTATAGATGGATTGCCTGGGCATTAAATCATTGGAAAATCCTTTTTCTTACATGATTAATGGAAATGAGGTGTACAAAACGAAATGTTGAGCATTTATGTGTCAAGATTTGTGTTGGAAAATCAAATCTTTTCTAGAAGCCACTTGGTGGTATTTTAAATTTAAAACTAAGGCACCTACATTCGGCATGCAAGCTATTTGTCTATCTCACGGCCCATTTGTTGTCCTCTTCAAATTTTGATACCCCTCTACACCCACAACCGAGCCAACAATAGCCAGTATGTCACTTCATCAATACAGCTCACACGCTCTATCGATGATCCCATTCCACTTGGGTTACGTGTCTGACAATGTTTTCTTTGTTCTTCGTACTTCGAATCCTTTCAAAAACCCTGAAAATATGATCCGGAAGGAGAACATAGAGCGGGATTCTTTGTTTTGCCTTTGTCATTTCATCTCTTTTAATCTAGTGACTTAGCGCATTCTTAATCTTAATGCATTTATGTGAAGTAAAATACCTTCTACCTCCTTTGTAATCCAATACTCGAACTGCTTCAGCTCTCAAATGGTCTGAATAGAATTGATCTAACCGCACCGATTGATCTCGTCTTAGAAATCAGTTCTACGACAATAAAACTGTGGAAGTTGTCAGATCAAGCGGCATACCCACACAGAAGCACAACATCTCAGAAAACTCTTTACTTGCCAAGCAAATCATTAATCATGGCAGCTCAAGAATCAGCACCTCCCCTCGACCGTGGTTTTCTTAAATACTCGTCTCTGAGAGCCTCTGCCTCTGCTGGGGCTCACACAGCCAAAAACGCTGCCCCACTGAGAAAAACAGTATCCGCCCCAACCTCACCCCGTAAGGAAGCCTCTGAGAAAATCAAACGGGAGCCCTTTGATTACTCGCGCTCTCGAAATTCTCCAAGCTCTTGGCTCGTGGATTTCTGGGCTTCGGAGGCTGGTGTTCTAGTCCTGGAGTTTTGGACCAAGAGCAAACAATGGTATCGATCCTACGCTTATCAATTAGATCTAGTATGTCTTGCATACTCTATCTTATTCGTCTTGATAATAGTATCAAATAATACAACCTCGCAAAGTAATTTAGATCATCTATCCGACACCCTTACGCTCGCTGGCACATTTGCAGAGTCGATCGATAATGGATATTTGTTTGAAAGCATCCCCGTTGAGCTTCGAAATGCGGGCGCTGATTTAAGAGTATATTATGATGCACATGCGGATTCAAGTCGTAATCTGAGACGTCATACGCAAACGTTGAGCAGCTTGTTATCTGAATTGGATGGGATAGATTATCATTGGAAGTCATTTGAGAACAGTAGGGACAAAGCAGTGACGAGTGTCAAGGAAGAGGTGCAAGCTTCGCGTGCGATTTTCCAGGCAGAATTTGAGAGATTGGGAGGAACGGGAAATCAGTGGCGGTGGAAAGGAATAGGGACACAGTTTGTGAAAATTTTATTGTTGCGCAATCCAGGGGAATCCAAGGCGCACTTCACGGAAAGCAATTGGATGAATATTACGAGCGAAATTGAAAATTACATTGATGTCTGGCGAAACAAAAGAATGCCAGAGCTGAGATATAAACTTACTTCTTCCCGAGGGGGTAGAGCCGGCGGACTCCCGGGATTGATAAAAGAAGTGAGAGAGAGTTGGCCGGTGAAAAATTCGGGGAATAAAAAATTCAAGGTCGCGCCAGTATTTGAGCTAGAGGATGTAGCAAAAAAGGCACTTGGTGTCTTGGGACATGCGGATGGAGTCTATAAGGCGTTTTGGTATGCGATTCAATTTTTGGAAAAGAGGGGCATGAAGAAGAAAGGTCCGTTGGGGATAGAACATCTTGAGATGTTATTAGGGAAATTTGATGAGTCGATCAAGAAATTGGAGGGAGCGGAATGGGCAATCAGGGAGAGGTTGGGTAGTAAGTATTATTAGGGGTAGATTCGCCACCAGATGGTCTGTTGAGAAGGGTGAATGTGAGGTAGTTCTTTAGGTTAGGACAGGAAACTCATTCGCGGAAGGAAAGGATGATATTAATCAGAAAAATGGCGTACTAGGTTTGTGGATTGGTATTGGTATATAATAATTGCAGTCGTGCTATTTTAGTATTTATTGGGAGAAGGAGCTACAATTGAATTGCCTCACCGTTTTTAGGATTGTGCAGTCGACAGCCTCACATCAATGAAACATTTCCTGCGGTGAATATGATGCAAAGGTAAAATCATCGCTAGCTCAAAATTGGTGACATTCAACGCCGTGTCACAAAAATGATAATCTTTGGTTCTATCAGCAATCTGAGGCGTTATTTGATTTTCATAAGCGAATCTCTCAACTAATTACGTAGATCTACCCAATGGCCATAGACTCCATGACCCTTCCTAGTAATGGAAATATTAAAATTATGCCTGCGCGCCCGCCCCCCTTCCTGAGCATTAAATACTATGTCGCTAGGAGCACCATCATGAGATAGAAGACCTATTATTAAAAATTATTGAGCATCCAATAAATCCATTCCATATCCCCATACGTTGAGTCGGACATCTAATATTGCATGCATGCACGGTGGGACATCGCATGCCCGACGTTTTTGGACAAATTCACCCAGACCAGAATTCCAAATTCCAAATCCCAAATTTATTTAAACGGAAAATTCGTGTAAATAAACGAGACAATGTCCAAGACCTAGTTTTCGGAAGAGCAAAGAGCTGAGATGATTCGGGTTCACAAAATTGTTGTTTCGACACTTTCCATTTCTTTCCACAGCGGTAGCAAAAAATAAGCTCGACAGAGACATCTAATTCCTGCAGTATTAGTGTTTGGTTGCAATATACAGAGCCACAAATGTGGACATACGCTATTTGATCACATCCATCAACTAAATCTACCAAGGCCCAGCACTTGTAACATCTTTGCCAATAGTTATCTCTCGCAAGATCCATAACCTCTTCTATTCACGCATCCTGTGAACATTTTCCAGCATGTGCCTTCGACTTACACAATGTATGAGTTTTCACATTGCATTTGGGACATGTGCCTATATTCTTGACGATATTGGAGGGAGGAATAAAAGTTGAACAACGCCTGGACGAGCAACAGACCTTGTCCCGTGTTTCGAACTCGAACTTCCTCTTTTCGAATGTTTGCACAATGATGGGTTTGAGAAAGAAGCTGATACTAACTATAGGGATCGCTTTACTGCAGCACCGTGGAGGAAACACTGATTGATCTGTTATTGCCAATTCGAAGAATTGTTCGAGACAGGTGAGACAATAGTGGTTACTGCATGGGGCCCGAATGGCATTGCTGGAGACATCCCCGCAGCTTGTGAAGATTTCCTGAAGAGCAGATGTAGGTATCGCCATGATTCTGGTGATGAATTGTAATTTATGGAATAGTACTTAAAATTCATGTAATTGATCGTTCGAATAATTAGACATAGGAAAGAGTCTTATATAAGGACGCTGAGGAGCTGGCAGACAAGAGAGTTGTCTACGGCTGCCAAGTCGACTGCTAAAGTGCAGATTGATTTCCCTTGAATATGTGTTATTGAAGGTGTGTGTACGGAGGTTGACGGCGTAAGTATTATAAAACATAGCAGAAAGCGACCGAGCTTCTCTCTACTTACAGGGGCTTTAACCAATTAAAACATCACGTTGTTTGAAAATTTATATAGTGAATTCTAGGTGGTGAAAATATTGTAAATATAGATTTCAGTATACTAATCTACTAAAGTAGGTTTATTCCTGGAGAATTCTATTAGAGAGTTGATTTAAACCTTTGAAATTCCTGAAAGCTTTATAAGCTTTCATAACCAAAAAAAAAGATGAAAATCGAAATTTTGAGGGAATAGCTCAATATGTATTCGAATGACTTAAAGCGATAGCAAAATCTATAAAAACAGTAAGTTTTTAGTGAAAGTGGGTTTACAAGACTTATCCCATCAACCTCCGTACAATGGAATTTAGTCAAAAGTAAAAGCGTTAGAATATAATACAAACTTGAGGAGAATCACAACGCATGATAAACTTCTTAGTTCCTTTGACTAAATAAAAGCGGGTTTTGTTAAGCAACTTGACAGTTGACACAAGCCAAATTAGTTAAAAAATTAGTCTGCACCATGATGACATTATAATCAAAAGACCGACCGGTTACCAAAATAACGTAGTGACTACGTTGGAATCTTGAACTGTATGGCAGTAGCCAGAACGGCGAAATGTGTATCTTAAATCATTTATAACAGATATTCATATTTGAGCGAGGCGGCAACTTATTCTCTGATTGTGATCAACTAGAATAAACTCGGCATTGAACACTTGTCAGATCTTTAAAGTATACATTCGTTACGTCTAGTAACGAATAGTTCGGAGGAAATTTCCAAGGAGATCGAGTTCTAACTTTAAGCGGCACTGAGCGAACAATAATTCTTGACAGAACGAATTTACTTTGTGAAAAGTATAGTCAGGATCTGCAACAGTATGGTCTTGGGATTGGAATATTACAACTCGATTACGCAACAATAGGCAATAGAGCAAAATTGAGAGGGAAAAAACACAAATGTGGCCATATCTGAATTCAGCGCCGGGGGATTAGCAGTAAGCTTTATTCCAGAGCCATACCCAGCTTGTACAAGCTGCAGAATCCAGAATCTAGAATCAAAAGCTAGATCCCTAGGCAATTTTAAGAGAATTTTAAAGCTTTCGACTACCGAAGCCTCATCTCATCGTCCTTCACAAAATTGATGAAGCTACCTAGTAATATCATCAATATATCGATGTTAGTGCAAGTCTCCATTGGTAATCATCAGGAATTGAATGCTCACAAGAGAGTGCAAGCATGAACCTGACGATTCATCCCTATTGACGGAGATTCCTTACCCTAGCCATTTGAAGACATACTTGTCAATGTGATTGGAATGAAGGCAAAGAGAAGTATAGAAATGGAAGAACCAGAAGAAAGCATGAAGTTGTCGTTGTCGCCTGGTCGCACGAGCCAACACACCGCCACGAATTGAGGGGCTTGAGGGGTTGAGCTTCAGCCTCGCGTGCTTGCCCAATTGATTCAACCTTATGTTTCAAAACCCCAGCGCATCCATTTGAGCCAGCAAGGACAATTAATCGATACAGGTTTATATTTACTTGAGATACTTGGCGTTAATCGTTATTTCCATTCCTCAGATTCTTTCGAAATGTCCTCACAAATAGAGACCGTCTCTGCCTTTGTAGAAGGAGCTCCACCAGGAGAGGTATGATCTATCCTTTGTACGAACCCAAGCTCTTTACCAACTAACATTCTTTGAAAGCTCGCAGATGTCATAGCTGGTACGAACTTTCACAAATACCTTTCTTCTTCGCATATTCCCCATCATTAGACTAAGTACGGGAAATCTACAGATATCAAGGCTCTGACCATCGACACACCAAATCTTGTCTCGGAACTCGGTCCTGCATTCGAGAAATATAACGAGGAACAATTTGCTACAGTCAAACTTCCCGGAAGCAGTCAAAATGTTAGTTCCTTGATGGCAGATCAAATCAGCACAACATGAAGGAGGACTGACGGTTTCATGAAGGTTATAATCAGTTCGTATAATTCTCTGGGGGATGGAAGATACTACGATGTCGAGACTTCATCTAGTTTTCTTTTCGATCACACTACGCAGGTATGTGTTCTATTTACTTCTCCACACGCGAAATACAGGCTGAGAATGGGATAAAGAAAGCGAGTGCGGTGCAAAGTTACGTCCTAGAGGGCAGTCAAGCAGATCTTGTGTAAGTACCCCTTAGCGGTAGACATTTTATATTCTGACACAACGTAGTAAGTCGATCCTCAAGAGCTTGGGTCCGCATGTAGCAGAGCATTTTCCAAATGCATCATACGGCGCTTTTCCCATTGAAAACGATTCGAAGATCGCAATACTTGTTGTTGCTAATAAATACAGCCCAAACAACTTCTGGTAAGTCTATATACACGGCGTCTTTATAAACACATCGGTATTTAACATTAGGCAGGAACGGTCGCTGGCGCTCCCTTTATATCTATGAAACCTTGAATTCCTCTCTCACCGGCAGCATCAAGGTCGATGTTCACTACTACGAAGATGGAAATGTTCGACTTCTTACTACCAAACCTATCTCGGCAACAGCATTGTCATCAGCTAGTAGCATCGTGCGAGAAATTGCCGGCGCTGAAAAGAAATATCAGGAAGAGATCAATAAAGGGTTCAATAGCTTGAGCGAAGGAGCATTTAAGGGATTAAGAAGGCAATTGCCCATTACCAGACAAAAGATTGAATGGGATAAGATCGCAGGTTACAGATTAGGACAAGATATTGGTGGTGGAAGTTCAAGAAGGTAGATGTGAGATGCGAGTTGGGAGGAGATAATAAAGCAGGTGAGGTGGGGACAGATGTGATTTGATTGTTAGCAAAAGAGCATGCGATGACAAGTTAAATGGAAACTTTTCCGAATTGGGATATAAAATTGTAGAGTGGATTGATTGCGTTCATGTGGAGTGGAATTTAGAAGCATGGTCTGTCGAGCGTCTTTTCAGTACTCTACGCCCTGCATCACTTAGTCTTCTCTTCTTTTCCTTTCACCAAACTTCAACATGGGGATCTGCGGAACGGATATCAAGACTGCCGTCCGTAGATGATACTCGAGTGACAAGGGAAGAATCACACATCGAATGTCCACTCATCTACTCTGATCTCCACGGAAGCTCGGAGTTCGTTACTCTTCCTCTCCAAACATGCTTTCTAGAATACTCCACTGCCCCAAATCTCACACATATCAACCCTCACACCATGTCACTGTCTCATTCTCACCTAATCACTAATCATGTTCACTTCGATCCCTCATCTACCGTTCCCTCGCACCGTAACGGCTCATAAAGTCGGAACCACCTCAAACCACCCCTCATTCCGCGGAATGCCTTCTGTCAACCAATCAGCAATAGGGAAATAAATGCTGAGCAATTCTTAACCGAATATTGATTAGCGTTTATTGGCACAGAGTGGGATCGGCCTCCGAGCTTTAAAGTTATTAGTCCAGGTAGTGAATGGAGCCTGTGCTGTGATTTATGGTATTAGTTGTTGTCTCATTTTTGTGAATTGCAAACTACCAATATTTCACCGTACTACCCTTCACTTATTTTCTTGTGCTCAGGACTTCGGAAAATAATTATTTGTCCTTTCTTATACAAAAGGCTTACCAGAGATCTTTCGCAGATCAGGGAATTGACTCGAGAACGATTTACGAACACGACATCACTTTCGAGGATACAGAAAAAAGAAGCCATATAGAACGATTCTATACTTTACATACAACAGAAAAGATGTCGGAATCAAAGGAATATACATATGCTGAGGCCGCCGAACATAAGACCAAGAAGGATCTGTTTATGGTTATTCATGACAAGGTTTACGATACTTCCGCTTTTGTTGATGAACATCCGTAAGTTTACTATTTGTCTTGTTGAGAATTATCTTCTGCAGAAGGTGGGATGAAGAGGGGCAGGAGGACTCGGATATGAGGGGATTGGGAGATGGTTACAGTGCAATGCTATACTGCATGCCAGACGTGTTGGGAATGAAGAATTGTGTTGGAGAACAAATGTTATATTGTTGGGGATAAGGATTCACATCTGGTTATCTCACTTTACGTTCTCGAAAACAGTTGATCCTTCTCTGGCTCCACCCAAATCTGTCTCCGGTCTCCCATTTTTTGGTTGTCCCATTGTCTTTGCAGAATCCAACTCTATATTCCTTCAGGCCAGATTGCTAATTCGCATGTTCTAACAGTGGTGGAGAAGAAGTCCTCCTTGATGTTGGCGGACAAGACGCAACTGAAGCATTCGAGGATGTTGGACACAGTGACGAGGCAAGAGAAATCCTCGATGGTTTACTTGTTGGTACTTTGAAACGCATGGTATGCCCTTCCCTATCTCCGCCTCCGCCATTGTCTTCCCTTCATTTCCCCTCATTCTCCCAAATAGATCCCCAATCTCTAATTTAGAGTCTCCTCAATCACATGAATCCTCGTCTCGTTATATTATAGAAACTGACATTCCCCTAGCCAGGCGACCCAGCCCCAAAAGCTCCAGCAGCAACTGCCTCTCCATCTAGCTCCCAAGGCGAAGCCGGTATGGGTGTCGGTCTCTACGCTATCATTCTCATTGGTGGACTTGCAGCCTTTGGTGCTTACAAGTACATGTTGACCCAAGAGGGTGCCGTTCCAGTTCAAGCTTAAATACCCTTTGTAAGCTCGAAGGTTGGGAGTTGGGTGCAAGGAGCATAGAGTGGATATACACAAATGTGAAGTTTTGAGAACATTAGAGTGATGGGCAGGGGATGTATTATTTGATATGAAGAACGGGCATGCATACAGAATCTTTGGCGTGGCGTATTCAACATGTTCAAATTTATTCTTCATTCTTCGTATGTAAGGATAGGGCCTGCGAAGTTTCGAGGCAGACCTTATCCTTCTCTTGCGTTTGATTCAGCAGGAGATTCATAGGAATGGATAGTTCATAATAGATCGTTTATTTTACCTTCATCTGAGATTCTCTTCTAATTTCAAGTCTGGGACTGGGACTGAGTAGGAGATTGTTGTGAGATGCGGCGACTGATCTTGATCTTTTCCTCTAACATGATATCTAGTGTAGAATATTGTAGCTGATGTTGAGAAGCTGTGTATGCATGTATAAAACCTTTCAACTCTATCATAGGTGTGCTAGTAAAGTAATGCTCTCCTTTTCTATCTCTTTGTATCAAACCACTCAATTGTCGATTAAGCCCAACGAACGCATGGCACAGGCATATAAGAAAAAGATAGTTTATACCACAATGATATACAAGGTGTAACATTTTGTGTAACTGTAACTATAGACATGAATGAGCTCCAAGTACACGATGGTATATGATTGGCTGCTGTATCGTCGCTTGTTTACTATTTGCAAGAGGGTATCCCAAATCCCTGATATCTGTCTCTCACCAATTTGTGACCAAAGGTGGTATCTTCTTATAAATTACTTGTGCTCGCTGCTGATCTTGTGTGGCCTAAGTATTCAACTGCATCAAATGCAGATTGCGTACTCCCTCGGCCTCGGGTCATGCTATCCATCCATTCTCCGCTGCAATAAACTCCTGTAATTCTATTTCGCAATTTTTACCTCGGCAGGATCTTAAGCATACATTCCGTCATCACCATCGCTTTCTTCTTCCTCGTCTCTCTTTCTTCTTTGCTCCTCTTCCTCCTTCCTCCCCTCCCCACCAGTCCCGAATCCCAGGCCCTCCACACCCCTCCTCATCCTCTCCCTCTCCCTCTCTGCCTCCTTCCCCCTCTCCTCTCCATCGCCAACCTTCTTCCTATCCAAAGGACATGTCCCGTTCAATCTCAACCACGGGCCCACACACTCTAAATCAAATTTATGAGTTTCATGACATGGTAATACAACGACTAAACAATATTGATCGTCCAGAAACTTTTCACCACAAATCGGACATGTTTCATCTGCTTTTAGGGAGGAGCGAGGAATGCGATCGATGGTATCGAGGTAGGCTTGAGAACAACCGGAAATTGTGGTGGGCGGTGAGTCGATTTGAGATGTTATGGAGGAGATAAGAAGGTCGAGAAGAGGGGCTGTGGTGGAGGAGGGGTCATTGGTGCGAAGGGTGAGAAATTGGTCTTGGAGGAGGCGGTAGGAAGCTGCTACGTCGACCTGTTCATGTGGATTAGCTTTTTGATCAATCGTAGGTTAGGTTTATGATTTAAAGAGGAGCGTAAGAACATACGGGAGTAGGAACAGCATGAGGATTATTGTGATGCCAGTTTGGATCAGTAGTAGAAGTCGAAGTTTCACATTGCGATAACTGGTTGAAGAAGGAGGACATAGAAGGACGACGACGAGGTCGAGACGACTGCGAAGACGCTTTTATGTTATGTTCCACTATTGTATGTTAACAGGAGCTAATCAAAATATCGAAGGAACTGAAAGGAGGGGCAAAGAGGATTGGGAAGCTTACCTTCATAGGGATTCATCTTGAAGTTGGGCTTCAATCCTGGCTGTAAAAGTTATATGTTTTGAATTAAAGGCTGTGAGATTAAAACCAGACAATATAATTATAATGATGAGGATAGACAAGAAAGCAGATATGGTATGAGGAAAGGTAGGCAGAGGACGAGACGCAAGCCTTTTCGCTTAGAGCCGAGGCTGGCATGCAAGGCTGTGGTGGGAATCGCGGTATCATGAGATTCCAAGACATCTTCGTGTCCTGACTTTTTTCAAACGCCGTCGTCGTTCAGGCATATTCAGATAAAACAAGATTTCTGATTGTGTCAAATATTGTTCTTCTAAGGGAACTTCATGTCATGTGTTTCTGACCAACGATCGAGCAACTCCATTTATGCTCAAAGCAAGTCGTGTTCCAAGTCCCAGAGAATAACACGAAATGGTATTCTTTGGAGCTCGACGGTGAGGTTTACCTTTCGAACCCTCTTTGAATAAAATCTCGCACTTTCACTTCTAGTTGGATCTCATCACTGCCATTTCCTCCAAAGTTGATGTTACCAGACGGTCTCGCCCCCGTGTCATGGTAACAAACTTCTACCAAATCAGGCCTTGGACTGTTCGCGAGGCTGTCGAGGATGCAACTTCAAGGTTGTGGTTTCAAGGGTGTTTAGCGCTACGTTGTTCGTGAGGTTCACAAAATTTCCATTACATCAACGGATTATTGCGGGAGTGATGGTAAGTAGAGCAGAAGGAAGGGTCATATTCCATATCTTCCTGGCCTGACAGTATATCCGTGCCATTCATCATATTACACCATTTCCAAAAGGATTTCTTGGACGTTATATCACATATGGGAATCCTCTTGAATGAGATTGAAGTCAATGTTTCGGTCCCGCAAAGACATCCCCACATATCTTTCTGTCTATATTGTGGCTAGGAAAATTTCACTCCCCACAAATCAGCGATGAGTCTTTTCTTATCAACAAATCCAGACTACAATATACGAAGGACATGGGGGTAATCCTTCATCCGATAGTCGGACTCGCACCACCGGTCTTCGCAAATTTTTAAAAATTTGCTCAACAAGCGTGCGATTTGGTCACTCTCAGGGTTTGATACAGCTTGATTATGCAAGCAGACGTGGAGTTTGCCTACGAGATGTATGTCACCGCCCCCTTAATCAAGCATGTCAAATCGGCGACGCCTGCCAAACATCAAAAAGGATGTATCTAAACGAAAAAAGACCAGCAAGATGAAGGGGCCCTTGTGAAAAGCTTGATTCAGATCTACAACCAACGCGGATAAGTGCCGATTATCGATAGAATTCTTTCCCTGTAACTTTCTTGATAGAGAACCTAATGGTTCTTTAAGTCGAGGTCTATTATTTTGATATATTTCACGTCGTTTCTCTTCTCCTTAGAGTTTTCTTTCACCAATAATCATTATCATATTACTTTGAAATTAGAATATTTCGTTGGCTACGATGGCCGGAACTAATGGCCATGAATTGGTCCGTATTGAGACGAACATTCTCCCCAAAGGAAAGCTAGTAGTGGTTTTCTGTGGATTAGCTTTTGCTCTTCTCATCACTTTTATAGATCAAAACTCCATTGGTATAGCATTACCAACAATCGGAGCTGATCTCAATGCCGCAACTACAATTGCTTGGGCAGGCACTTCAAGTTTGATTGCCAATACAGTTTTCCAAGTTCTTTATGGAAGAATATCAGATATTTTGGGAAGGAAAACAGTGTTCCTCACTGCTGTGGGATTATTGGCGCTAGGAGATTTACTTTGTGGGTTTGCTCAAACGGGTCCCCAACTTTATGTTTTTAGGGGCATTTCCGGTGTGGGGACCGGTGGGATCATGGCCTTGGCTATGATGATCGTATCAGATGTGGTCACTCTGGAGAATCGTGGAAAGTAAGTATATCCCAACCACTAAATTCAGATCATCCGGTACTTCAGACTGCAGTTTGACAACCAGGCGCTTCGAATGATTGAAAGGATTTCAATTTCTAGACCGAAATTAGTATTTTGGACTATCTGAATGTTTGGTGGATTCAAAATTCAAAGTCCTTGATTGTTGGACTGTAGTCTGGAGTATTGGAGATTAACTTTCGTGGGTCATGGACTAATGAACTTTAGGTATCAAGGGATCTTGGGATCATGTGTCGGGTTGGGTAATACCATTGGACCATTCTTGGCCGCCGCTTTTGTTGAGAATTCGACATGGAGAGGCCTATTTTGGTGTATATGTCCGCTAGCAGTGCTATCAGGTATTATGGTAGCATTTACACTCCCTCCAAGTAAAGTCCATGGCTCTACAGCAACCAAAATTCGAGTCATCGATTACCCAGGAATCGTCCTTGTGACCGCAGCCATTATGCTTATCCTGATTCCCGTCTCGGGCGGTGGTACTTATTTTGAATGGTCCAGTCCCATGGTGATTTCCATGCTCACACTGGGTGGCATCTGCTTAGTAGCTTTCCTAATTGTTGAATGGAAGTTTGCTGTTATGCCAATGATGCCTTTGAACCTTTTCAAGAACCCTGCTGTCTTCGCCATTCTCACCCAGAACTTCCTCTTCGGTATAGTCTATTACTCGCAGCTCTACTACCTCCCAATATACTATCAGAACGCACGCCAATATTCACCTCTCATGTCCGCCGCACTAACCATTCCATTCGTCGCCACTCAAGCCAGCTTTAGTATCGTATCCGGGCAATACATCTCCAGGACTAAACGTTATGGCGAGATCATCTGGATTGGGTTCATTCTTTGGACTCTAGGATCGGGCCTCATTCTCTTGTTCTCTCGGGAGATACCGAAATGGAAAATAGTCTTGATCCTCTTAACTGAAGGTGCAGGAGTAGGATTCATCTTCCAACCTACCCTTACAGCAGCACAAGCCCATTGTACTAAGCGCGACCGAGCAGTCGTTATCTCTACCAGAAATTTCCTGCGTGCGCTAGGTGGTGCAATTGGTCTAGCGATTTCCTCGGCTATTTTCTCGAACTCCATAAAGTCCCGTTTAAATACGCTAGCAACGCCTTTACCAGCAGGGTTCAAAGAGACAATTTTAGCATCAATATTGAGCGTTCCAAATTTGAATCAACTGACGACGGGACAGAAAAATGAAGTATTAGATGCGTATATGGGAGCTAGCAGAAGTGTGTTTTTGCTTTGGGTACCGATTATAGGGGTCTGTTTGTGTCTTTGCGTATTGATTAAAGATAAGGGATTGCAGAGGCCGGATGAAAAACCGATTGTTAGGGAAGAACAACAGGAGGAGAACAGTGGGAGTGTGACCGGGAGTGAGATTGTGGTGGAGCACGAGGCTGGTAGAGAGAGGGATTTGGAGAGTGGAGAGGGTGAGAAGGTCGTAGGGCCGGAGAAACATTAAAAGGAGCCTACAGTTGTGGGGAAAAAAACACTTTATTTGCATTCTTACTTGGATTGGATAATATGAAGGAGTTGTATACCCCGATTAGGCTTTAAAAAGTGATAGAACGCGACACTTAGGAACCTAGAAATATCTGTAGGTACATGATAATAGACTAGACTAATTCAATTACGAGATAATGATAAAAATCAGAAATAACCGAATCTGTAACTACTCCTTGATATATACAATAACGAATGCGGACAACATTCAACGGCAAGACTCTTTACATTCGAGATCGACAATGAATTTGCTACCATGCTGCCTGACGTTTACGAAAGAGCTAATATCTAGACTGGTGAAAGTTCAATGGCTCAAGCGGTCAACTAGCCCAATCAAAAGTGTCGGGGATTGGATTTTCACTCATTGCCACCGGCTATTTAATGAATAATATCAGAACCGACAGAGCTCATGCGAGAAGAAGTGCAAGCTCTGATTTACGAACTGATGAATTTGAAATGCGAGAACGGGGAGTTGGATATGTAAATCATCGATAACCATTTAGTGACTGTAAGGTACTCTACTGCTCGCCTTTTGCCCAACCTCTGGCCCTGTCTTTGAATCATTTAATTGTCTCTTTTGCAATAGGAAGCCCAAATCATGATAGCCATAAATCCGATCAGGGTTATCATGAGCATATTTTAACCCACCTGTATCCCAAGAACGAAGAGCCAAAGACTTGACATATTTAAGCTCCCGAATCCGGTTCCTTAAGAGTGGAGTGATTGCATGCTCATAGTCTCTCTCCCCTGATGTAGAGAAATCACTATCGTATGCATCGGAAAACGCTGGTGCATAAAGTTCCCAAAATTTTCACCAGGATGACTTTCTAATTTCTGTCGGATGTCTCTTACTTCGAGAGATAGCTGATCCACAATTTTCTTTCTAAGGCGATTCTCTAATTGTGTCAAAGGCTAGGCTACAATGTATGTATATCCATCATCTCTAACAATGTGCAGAAATTTTATGGTAGCACAACTATATCTATCGTCAAAAGGTTGAATATCTATACTCAGTACATAAGCCGATTTTAAACTTCTATCAAGTTGAAAATGAGTTACATACCGTCGCCAATGATATAGGCCTTTCCATCTTTGATAAACTCGATACCCTCAAACTAGCCGTTATAGACGTGTTTCTGTACAGCTATCTCATAAGTAACATCTGGAATTCTCTCTACAGCTTTCCCGTTACAACTCTTTATCATATTTTCGTGACACACACAGCCGTGGAATACTGATGATGAGTTTGGGTAATAAGGGTTTCTACAGCTTGGCCAGGAACGACTAACTATACCGCTGGATGTTTTCTTTTCGGTATGTATAGAGGCACCGTCTTCTTCCAATGGTGCGGCGCTGTGTATAGGTGTTTCGCTACGATCGTGTCTTGATCTCGATCCTTCGGTAGAATTTTCCATCGTGACTGCGAGCAAAACTGCCGTAACCCTTGACAAGGTATGAATCTGAAATGACAACAGATAATTATCCAATTATACCGAAATCTGTTGCAAGGAGCAAGAATCAAAAGTCCACAACGTAGCCAAGCCTAATTGTACTCAAGATCCTCGCTAAGAAAAACGCGAGATAGACTTGATAAGTATCGATCAGAATCAAACCACTCACTCAATTCACTTACCATGATACCAGTCAGCTTCTAAATCAGACTTGGAAATTACCTCATTCTATACAGGGTGAATGTTGTTCATCAGGAGATTGTCAAATCGTAGGTCTATACCGACTTAGGATTGGAGGTGGGCATTACCAACAAATCCTCGGAGACTCTATGGTCAGGTTTGAAGCACAGAAATAAGTCTCACTCAGACACATACAATACGCGAGGAGCTCGAACACAGGTAGCATGAGATCACAGAGGCTACAGAGGTTATAGAGAGTACAAAACAAGATATTGAAGAGAAATGAAATTGTGTTCGATAGATTCATAATTACTGAGAAAATGAATTAGGTTTAAAAATGAAAGATTTTCAGACAAGAAATGTCAGATAGAAGTCGAGGACAAGAACGCATTTTGACCTGTAGCTGAAATCTCTAGACATCGGCTACTCGCGATTAAGTGCATTCAATTGTCTCGCAGGAGGTTTGTACATCTTTCGAGGACTTCGGCACATGGGACATGTTACCATGTTGTTATTGGCTGTCTCGAACCATGGAATTATACAGTTTTCATGAAATAGATATCGATTACAAAACAGTCGCATTACATTTGTATCGCTCTCACTACCCATAACCTCTGTACAGATGTCACAGACCTCTCCAACGGGAATTTATTCAGGTTTGACAAGACGAAGAAGACCAAAAGTGAGATGGGTTGGATTCACAGAATCAAAAAGGAGTCTCATCGACATTTTCTTGAGCCCTCTGAATTGCAAAAATTCCTCATTTTGATGATGATCATAGAAGTTCTTGATCATCTCTGCTCTCTATACGCCCGATTTCAAACGATCAAGTGCTTGTTAATCTCTTGTGACGTCAAAATTTGCGTTGTAGGCTATTAAATCTTGCTGTACTGTTTCAAAGACATCGTCAAAACGTTTTTGTCTCTGTAAAAGGATATTTGGTCAGAAACATAGGATTCCCATGATTTTCTTCTGTTTGGCATCAAAATTAAGGAAAATGCGAACAAAGTCTTTCTATAATAAACATCAGAAATCCAAGTGTTTGGAGGTGGGCGAAAAGATTCAAAGGAAACTCCTTTCTCGACAGTGTCGCAAGAAATGCACTTGCATTCCGTGATGAAAGCTCTAGTCAAACGAAGTTGTGTCCAAGGATGATAATCTAGTAGAAATTTATGGTTATGTCATCCTACACGATCCTGACATGGATCAAACTGCATAAGTTCACAAGTTCGGTGATGTTCAATTACCGTTGTCACATGTCCACAGATACTAGAAAGAGTTTCAGATATTACACAGCATTTCGGATCCATGGTATCCATGACTTTTACTGTGAATAACATATATCTAAATTGAAGTGTTGTGTTGCGTCATAGATAGTTAGGTCGGTTGAATGTTGCTTGACAAAAGTCTAAATATAAGAATGTGAGAAAACTATTTACACTAAAGTAAATGTGTATGTTCTCAGCCTGTATTCAAAGACAAGTGATCTACGATCCAGATAAACAAAGCAAGAGCAATCGTAGCAGAAAAGTGGTAGCAACCATACACCCTTCGTGTCAAGTAACAACAACATTGTTCTATGATATAGGAGGGAAATTTTTCATCTCTTCCCGTCAGTAAATTGTAGTTCTAATTGTTCACCTGTTCTGGTGTTGTTTTAAGCATGACCTAGTGAAGATATTTTCAAGTTTTTTCTTTTCCTAGTATCCAAGGCTGTTTTCATTTCCAACTTTTACCTCCATATGATGAAGTGAGGTTCTTTTAGAGGGGTAAAAAGGGCAATGCTCACAGGCCGGAATTTTATTGAAAGCTCATAGCTTCAAGTCCTACTGACGGACCTTAAGCATAGTTTTTATTATACGCCCAACAACTCGTAGATTAAAGTTCTCTTTGTATTGAATGACTAGTGCTATGCGTAGTGTAAACATTGAAGAGTTATAGATCGTTACCTTTCTTTTTTCAAAAGTCCCTTTGCTGACTTAGGTACAAAACTACTTGAAATTTCGATTATGTGATTCATCTGATTCAAATGATTCTACTACTAGAAATAATTTAATATCAATCTTTGAGATGAATAAATAGTAATCAACGTCCGCCTTTATCACACAATTTGAATTTGTCATTGATCGTTTAGCTTAAGATCCCAGAATAATTTCTTGCCCGACCCTTTCATACCATTCAAAGATTTATCCTGTTGAGTTTCTCACCGAAGCTAACAATCCACTGATCGGAAATTCCTCACGTGGAACCAGATCACCATGAACTTTTGGTATGTACGAGGGAAATCCCGTTTTAATTTCCTCGAGAACATCCCATGACTGCTGTGCATCAGCATCATAAGGCTCCGTGGCAGCCATTCCAGTTGTGTTGAATGATTGATAAACCAATGGCACTGTTTCAATACTTGTAGAAAGCGGAGTAACAGATAGATCCATTCCTGAAGAGTCAATGAAGCGAACATTTCCGACAGAAGCGAAGATGAAAGGGGCTCCAGAATTAACTGCATAAGTTCGCGCTGCGGCTACATTAACTTCCTCACTTTCCCAACTCAGAGCCTCCGAATCATTTGCATCTGGCGTATCTTTAATATTATCATTAGCACCGTTCAATCTCTTTACTTCTTATGAGGTGTAACTAACATGGAAACGAAGCAATGTGGAGAGTTTCAATTTGAGCTTGCGTAATGAATGTCATTGCAGGGTGGAAATGCTCCCAGCATTCGAGAATACCCCAGCGACCGTAAGGTGTAGCGACTACTTTCAGCTCGTCTTTTGTGCCATCCGACCAGATTCCGCGCTCACCCCCTGAAGGTCGGAGTTTGTGACGTAGTAAAAGAACTTCTCCTTCAGGGGAGATTAAAGCCTGGCCCATGTAAAGTATCCCATCTTCTTTATGAGAGAAACCTAAAGCAGCATAGATACTCTCATTTTTGACAGTTTCAAGAATTTTTTGCCATTGAGAGCTCCCAACCACGAGGGAATTGTCAACATAATTTTGTAGGTGATCTGCTATAGTTACATTATCTGCCAACCCTTTTGGATAGCTGCGTTTGAGTTAGTCTATTTGTCTATTTGTCTACGTGAATGAGATGAAACTATCCAACTTACCCTGGGAACCATAATTCAGGGAAAACAATGAGATTGGCATCATTACGTGCAGCTTCTCTGATAAGAGTAACACCTTTGGCAACGGTTGCATTGAGGTCAAACTCAACACCAGTCCAGTCCTTATTGAGGAGTGGCATAGGCCAGTTGGCTGGAGCAGCACGGACTATGGCAACAGTCAAATTGTTGTAGTCCGGTGTAGAGACAGTTGAAGAATTCGTTCTGGGATTGAGTGCACTGCCATAGCTAAGCCCAAGGAGGGAAATGAAGATTGACAACTTCATGATTCCAAGTCTCTGGTAATTAATTAGACAAAGAGAATATGATCCTATGTGATCAGATGGATGTTGAAGGTATCATAACTAGATATATATAGATAAACCACCGGGGAATTATCGTCGATGGCTGAATTCTACCAAATAGGGAGATTGATGGTGGAGACATGAATGATAATTGAGCCATAATTAATAAGAATGAAGGGATTATAATCGGAATAGAAACCAGATCTTTCATTATTTCAATGACTTCATTTTTCGAGGGGAATGATCAGATGTGGGTGTTTGCGGGTGTTTGCGATGAGCAAGGTGTAGAAGTAGATAGATATATCAATGCACATTTCCTTGCAAATATGAGATTAACCTTTAAGTCTATCTTCTGACATAGGTTGATATAGTTCGATTGTTACAAATGGTATCTACACCGCAATTTCTGCTGCAGAGTAAAATCTAATCATGCAAGAGTCTCTGAGACTATCTGCTACGACCACGACTGACTTAAAATTCTAGTCCCCTGTAACAGCACATTATTCTTTTACTTTTTTGGTCTCTCGCAAATACAAGTGACATCAAATTTTATCATACTTTGAATCTTGTCAAAGATAGTAAATTGTTATCGGCATTTTAATTCTACCCTATATTAAAAAGCTCCGAGCCCCTCACAATAAGCTACCAAATCACTAGAGCCCATTTATTATGATAAGAGGGCGAAACAATGCATCCCCAGTCATTCATCATTCCATCATTACTCCTGCTGTCGGAGTTGCATCATTTCTCGCTGAATGAGCAGTGATTGAACCTTACTGGAATTAGAAATAAAGTTGAAGCCCAGAATCGTTAGTAAGTATCCATCCAATAAGTGGTTCAAATCCCGAGCTATTCAGATCCCGCGGATGACTCCTATCTTAGCGACCTCAAATCCCAGGTCTATTGTACACACGAATATAGCAGATAAGAAACATCCCGATCTCGCATCAAAACAATTCTGATCTTCAAGCTAAAAAAATTCTTTCGATATTATCTCAAGCAATCCAGGACTTTGGCAAAGATTCTTTCTCGATAACTTACTTTTTTTTTTCCTCTTTGGATCTTTCTGCGCCGCTTTCACAGTATTTATTCACGAAAATTCAAGATTATTTGAATATCAGCGTAATATTATCTATCTAAAAAGTGTAAGACGTCTTGTTATATCTCAATGCAATACCCAATATTCATATCTTCAATCTGTCTCCAATCAGATTTTACATTTAAATAGCATATTGTACGCTGTAATTCTAACTCCCTTGTCCTTCATGTTTCCTGCATCAACTTCGTTGACGTTATATTTCATACCATCCCAAGTGACAATAGGGGGACTTGGCCGTCTTTACCCACGGTGAGGTCCCAAGTTCCCTTTTTGTCAAAGTATTGAGGCTTGTTACCTTTAGCTGCTCATGGGATACCATTGCTCGGGTGTCAACGCCGCAATCAGACAATGCCTTCAGGACCTGTAATTTTAAGATCCACATTACCATGATTGGTGTCGTACACCGTTATGGCGAGGCGCATGTTGCACTTTAAATTATTGTCTAGATTGGCGGGGCAAGACGTATGGAAAAAGCCAATAGGGAAGAACCCATATTGAAGAATGGCAGATACAATCAGAATGAAACATGAGACGACAAGCATGGTTGTACAGAGCGAGAAAAAGTTAATACTGAAGATGCAGGTTTGAAATAGGTATATATCGTCTATAG
This sequence comes from Botrytis pseudocinerea, assembly GCA_019395245.1. Classification (NCBI taxonomy): domain Eukaryota; kingdom Fungi; phylum Ascomycota; class Leotiomycetes; order Helotiales; family Sclerotiniaceae; genus Botrytis; species Botrytis pseudocinerea. The sequence continues at coordinate 95,021 of JAHXJK010000186.1, read as the reverse complement.
ATACCTTTAATTAGTTATCACAGACAATGAAACCTTCATTTTGATACATACTTGGAATGTGAGTGAAAAGGTGATAGGTCTGGAACTAGAAGCACGCAGAAAATATTGATATCTGCTTATTAGAGGGCCAAAACTCGCTGAGAATTCAAATAGATAGGCGTACGTTTGTGGTTCAGTTTGTTCAAATACTTTGCCAGACTTAAAGGAGTTGTTTCAGAGAGACCGAGTCAGAAAAGTTGTCTATAATCTATTCCGGATAAAATGTAGTTATTTGAAGATTGTATTATTCTTGGGGTCGTAGTTGAAGTTGTGCTGCAGGGAAATGAGAAAGAGCAAATGTTTTTGTAGCTATTATTACCCATATAAATGATTTGAATATTGAGTCAGAGGATACTTGAAGGCTCATATACAGAGTTAAAAATGATGAAGAACATCAACCTGTCATCGATGACCCAAAACATGAAGTGGGGGGAGAAGAGCAAGAGAATAGGACGTAAGTAGAATACTCTGATACAGCTGACCAAATTCATGAATTTATACAAGGTTCCACCAAGATCACTCATGTAAGTAAGTATAGAAGCGCGTGAACATCAACATATTATTAGGTCACTATGAGATTCAGTGAAGTCAATCAATAACCAGTAAATAGCCAACCCATCCCTTTGACGGCCAAAATCCGTCTTCGACCATCACCTCTAGCTGACCAAGCATTGCCATCCACTAATCGCCCGTGTGACCACTTCCAACTACAGGAGTATGTGCAAGTCTCCATGCTTGATAACATGAGTTGTAGAGAGGTGGGGGGTGTTCAGCCTCTTCACAACCTTCTCCAGAGCGAGAAGCCGATCTTACTAAAAGAGCAGCATTTGCTTTTGGGCACTGAAACGTATCGCGGTGTGTCACTATGGCAGTGTTTCCATCAGGCACAATTTCGATATATATTGGAGAGCCATTATGATAAATCGGCTGCAGCTCTCCATCCCCCTGAACTTGAACGGTCATGTTTCCTCCTTTGAGACACGGTGGTACCCATGTAATCCTGGTGTTACGATGCTCAAAAGTATCACTGCATATTGTATCACAATTTGAATCGAAAAGAGTGACTATAAAGGCAAATTTGTTTTGATTGGGTTTGTTGACGGGGACGTAAACTTCGACAGTGCAGGTGTTGACATCAGAATTACTACATTTTGATGACGAGCGAACCCACGGTGGAGAAAATGGAGATCCTAGGACACAGGAAATAACACCCAGAATGACTTGGGAGAAGATGATTTGTTTCATTTTGATCTGTTCGAACAAAATATTAGCTATGAAGCTTCTGATAAGATTAAAACGCCTTTAAACTTACATGAAGTGATAGGTTGGCTTGGCCCGGCGGATTGTTTTTGTCGAAACTGATAGCTCTATCTGTGACTTTGAAGTTGAAGTTGTATTGAAGATTGAATATGGTGAGGTGAAGCGGTCCTTTGTTCAGCTTGTGGCTGCACTTACAGTTGGCTGTGGCAACTATCGAGATGCAGTAAATTTGGTTTGCGTTTAGTTTTGATGGATATAGAGCTTTAAAAAGAGTAAAGGGGTTAAGTTATTCGATAACAATGATGCTGATGACTGATCTAGCCAACGGAGTCATAGTGTCAAATATCGCGTACTGTCGAGAAAATAATAACTCGGGGTATGACTCGGAGGCCATGAATCATTATATCGTCGAGAAAGAGTCATTGTTCAATCGTGATATGACAAGACATGTAGTAATTTGAGTCAAAATATGTGGAGCCATCCAAGATCTCATAGTTTGAGCTTATAAGACTTTTTCGATGACTGTTACAACTTCAAAGTGGTTGACAAAGCTTCATTTAAGCAGAAGATCACGGTATTCACAAACAAGCTTCAAATTTGATTGAGCGTAATTTAATACCAACGAATGAATTTTTGGAAAGACTGTACATATGTACCCAGAGAATGTTTGTTGCAGCCCCTCAGTGATTAGATGGGCAGCTAATACCAATATAGCGAAGCATGCTTGGTATCAGCATGGTATTTCGATCCTATAAACATGGCTTTGAACTTTGAGAGGTATGAGACTCGACAAGACGTCTCCAATACTCTCCGCCAAATATACTAGGTACTTTTTTCCTTGCCACTGGAGTAATGGGAAGCTACAAGACCCAGTGTACCAACTACTAATACCAATACTTGACTCTGGTGAATTCAAACGAGTGAGGTTTGAGACAACCCAAATGCGATCCTTGACTTCCATGGGACCAGCGACCATACCAAACAGAGCCTTTGTCCTGTTGAAGACAAAATGATCCTCGCCATATGAAACACAATTCTAATCCGTAATCGAGGTGGTTGCTGACTCGGGCTTCATAAAGGTGGTGATGCTGTAGAAGCAGGTATCTTCAGGCAGCTGATCACAGGTAATATCGGGCTTAAGAACCTTTGAGGAGTCTTCGTAGCACTTGTTTGCTCGAGATTTCAGAAAGATGCCAGGAACGGCGAGCGCTCTTTGAAACAATAGCGACCACAAGATGATGAAAAGATAGAGATGCATATTGGAGAGTTTCCAGTAGACTTCCACTATACGCAGGCGCCTTTTTCTGAGGGAAATACACAAGAACGTGTTGCTAATTGCCAAAGCGACTTGTCGAATTTGTGGTTGAAGTCGTTACTTCGGAAAAGATAAGGATTCTGTGAACTTCCATAAATGAAGGAATAAAGTTATATGTACTCAATCAAGATTAGTGACGTATTTATTAGTGACAGTGAATCATCATTGAAAGGCAGAGTAGTCATTGATTGTTGGTGGCGTCAGAAGATCTGATTACTTGAAGGGGACTTGAACAATATCCGTTAATTAAATGTAACTTTGAAGATACTGTATGATTATAGTGCTTCATATTGTCATACATTAACTAAAGTTTCCATGTGTGATGTGAATCTTCCTTTTATGTTATTCATTGTGATCCTGTGCGGTAGCTTCAAAGGTCACAGGAGACTCGATTACATTTACTATGGCTGTATTGGCCTCAGCGATAGACTGAATAAGATCATATTCAAGAACCTTTCATATGCACTCACAGGAAGACGAAACGAAAGTTGACAGCGCGAAGCTATGTAAAAATCACGTTTTGCCTATTATGGATGTGCCACAAGGCACCGGCAAGCCCCTAATTTACAAACGAATTGGGTTCTCCCCTTTCCCTCTAATTTCTACTGCCACGCTTTAAAGCGAAAACAAAAACGTGAATACTAATTTGATTCATCTTCATGCAACTTGGCACGTATTCATTACCAAATGAACAAACCTTCTGCTGCTTAACATGGGATCTCCAGTGCATAAACATCTGAATGACTCGGATCTATACCCAAGGGAACAGATGGTGGCTTAGCTATATTTGCGTTCAAGAGCCTTAAGACGTTGTAACTTTTGTCCAGCCATTGAAGTTCAGGTAGTAGCGGTGATGTAAAGCTAACTACTGCTTTTGGTGCATTCAACCGAGTGAAATTTGACAACATCCAGACATGATCTTTAAGGGCATTTGGACCACTGTCCAAGCCAAAAATACCTTTAGTCCTGTTGAAAACAACATGGTCTTGACCATAGTCGGTACAATTTTTATCTACCATTGTGGTGATCGCAGATTTCTGATCGGCATAGAAGGTGTAGAGGCATGAATTTTCAGAGAGTTGATCACAAGTAAACTTGGATGTTAACTGTTGGGATTTATCGAATAATCCAGGGAGGGACAGGGTGGTTGGAACAGCCAAAATGGCTACTGCGAGAACCCCGAAACTGGCGGGATAGTTCAAAGGCATAGCGATGGAGCCGACGGGGAACTTCAAGTATGAGCAGAGGCTAAAAAGGAAGGAAAGAGGAAGTGCTCACGCAGTCTTTTTGGGAACACTCAAGGCAAGCTTTGTAATCTTAGGTGGTGTATGAAGTTGAAGATCAATCTGTGCACTGTCATGAGATTTAAGAGAGAAAGGACGAGTAAATGATTCTAGGTAAGAATTTTCCAAATGGATAGGAAGTGTGCAAATGTGAGCTGAAGGTTAGACCTAGTTGATAGCTGATTCGTGTCTCTGAAGTTGCTGATGTTTGTATGCAAAAGAGAAAAACGATTACACCTTGAGGATGGAGGGAAGGTAACAACACGATCAAGAATCTTGCTTCAAGTCATAATGCCCGCTAGGCCTGACTCAAAATTGAGTTCGAAGTACTTTTGTTGTGAACGGTGAATAGACGCAACGAAAATGACACGAGGGAAAAATCCTAGCATGAATATTGATGGAACAGAATTAGACCACACAAAAACAACAACTGCAGTCATTGAATGCAAGAGCCTTGTCTTATAATGATATAATTCTCCGCTTGAAAGGGAATGCCATCAAGTTAACTATCTGAGGCTGGAAAATGCCCGAGAATCGTAGTGTTCGGGATGATCAGAGTCGCAGCAAGATTTGATAGTTCTTCATCTGATACTCTTCCGACACCTGTAACACCACCTCACTGCTTCTGAGCCACCGCTTCATCTTTCAAGTGGATATTGAAAACTTAAAAATGACTTCTCGCAGCAATTACATCAATGAATGGTAAACACTGGGTTCGCCGGCCGTGATAGTCCTCGAGAAGCTTAGAAAGAGCGATTTAACTATTCCACCTACACGTAGAAAGAAAGACAGAAACCCGAGCCATCTAGCAACTTTTCCGACCTAACGAGCAACAAAAGTTTCCCATGCAGGAAACCTGCTAGTGTTGAATATGCTCCAGCAAAAGCAAGTATATTGCGATTGTCAGTGGTGGCAGACAGTGATAGTTTCGATTATGTGTCTTGACCATTATAGTGACTCCTACAGAATTGTGATCCGTTTTCCTCTATCTCGGTTTTCATTCATGTTCAAAATGGGCATCGTGGCTCATGAGTGTCGCGATTTGGTTGGTTCTGAAGTTTGGTTCTGGTATCCCAGTTGTAAAGCCAAAGATAAACTGCAGGCCTGCTTGATAAGGTTAGCCACACGCGCCTTTGACGCTGTAATTCTGTCGATAAATGTGGAGATCAACCTTCCTTGATTTTTCATCACGACCAGGGATAAATTGGAAACAATCACTTCGACTCTTTGAATCTACTTGTATGGGACAATGTCAGTAGTCTGCACCAAATTCTTCCTCTCGTGCCAATCCTGGATCAAAAGAAGCCGACGCTTGCGCGTCAAAAGCCTTTGATACATCTCGAATTCACTCTACATGCCAGTGGTAATGCTTTGTCTTCACAACTATATGTTCATAAATTGACTAAATACACTAGCAAAGTTACAGCATTATTCATGCTAACCATCTTATCATACTGGTACAACTCTTATTTCACAATTTGATATAAATCTCCAATGTCATTCTAGACCAATTCGCGTCCTGGACGATAGGATTGGGAGACCAGTGCTGGCTTCCAACCTCGCCAGTAGGATTCAAGATATCCCCATTCGCTCTGCATTCCCTTACTCGAACCAGTTGTTTTCTTTGTGGAAAAAAAGATAGTCTGCGCGATACTGGGCGTTCCATGCTCATCTATGACGAACAGCATCCAGTATCCGGGAATGAGAATACCAGGATCGGCTGGAGGAGATGTCAAATATTTGTTGCGAAAAACAGATTTATTCATAGATAATGGCACGCGGCGCTGGTCAGTATTGACTGTGTGAGTCGCACTACCAATACGGATCAAGGAGGCGGAACGGATCGGGACACTTGTACTCAATGACAACGGATCGCCTATGTTCATTTGCTTTGGAACCTTTGATGTAATCTTTGGACGAGAGCGAAGCTTTCCTTCGTCTGTCAAGAGATAAGGCGGCGTAAATATCTGACCGTCATAGTGGTTGGCAGAGCAGTTACCGCACAGGCCACCACCTGCATTCAAAACCCTTCCATCAGGTAACAAAATTGATAGTGTGTGGTAAACACGAACGACATTGTTTTCCGATAGTTCGGTAAAAGTGTTGGTTTTCGGGTCATAAAGTTCGGGGACAAAGTGTACGTTTTCTTCATTGAAAGCAACACCAAATGTCTGACCACCAGCAATGAATACTGTTCCATCGGGCAGAACGACGGATGTATGGAAGACTCTTTCCGAATGCATCACGCCATCTTTTCCAGCCGGCTGAACATCCGGTTCTTCTCCTGGTCCATTCAGAGTAATGACATGGGCATTATTGGTGGCCCAAGATTTGTCATAGTCAGGAGACCCCCCGATGGTAAGAATCTTTCCTGCCGTCGCATCAAACATTACAGCGTTTCCAGACATGGAATCTTCATCTTCTAAGCGATCCCCCGCTGCTTGAACACTGCCATTTCCGTCCGTAAAATACCAATTCATAGCTCGGCTAGGACCGGCTTGGAAAACACTCCCGTTTCGCCATCCGAAAAGCCAGCCATGGTTGTCAGCTCTCCATGGGCCTTCCATATCATCAGTTAGCATCTCTTTAACTGTGGCTCCAGGAAGCATCGACCAGTTCCCGATAATGGGGTCGTAAACTTCTCCATTTTTTGGAATATTCGAACCTCCAGCCCAGGAGCCACCAATAACAAAGACACGCCCATCAGAGAGAGTTGTAGATGCTTGGTACCCACGACGTAATGTCATTGGAGGTGCCTTGATCCATTGATCAGACGAAGAATCGTATAGACTAGTCTCCGAGGCGTCATTACCGCCAGTGACAACCATCATTCCAGTACCATCAATGGAAATTCCGGGACAAAACATATCATGCGTGGTGTTGGTAACAATCCGTTTTGAAACCACGTTTGATGATGGGTTCCAACGGGTCATTGCCGTCTGACCACCAGGTGTAGAATGAAATGTATCTGAAGCCCATGATGACCACAAGACTATGTTTCCAGAGGCCTCTTGAGCCCCTGCAACTGGAACAACTGGAAAATCAAGGGTCGGACCCCAGAGACCTAGCTTGGGATCTCTAGGGATGGTGTATTGTGTTGCATAGATATTGAGTTCGGAGATGCCTATCCAAGACGAGTTGTCTGCCTCGGCGCTTACACTGAGCTTTATGTATCGAGCGGATGTAGGCTCGAATACGGATAGTCGCTGTCTGTTTGTGTCTGGCCACATTCCATATGCGATGGGCTCTTCCCACTTGTTCTTGTCATTGCTGGCGTATATTTCATGTTGAGTAATGAGGCCGTCATCTCCAGTATCAGTAGGAGGAAGAATGACGAGCGCACTGACAGTGTAGTACTTCTTCAAGTCGATTATGATGCTGTGTCCACCTGAACTCAAATCACTACGCCAGGAAGTTGTATTAGTTCCATCAATCGCGCTCTGACATGGATGTTTTGCATCAGAACTGCTGCATTCCAACTTCCACTCTTCGCGAGGGATTCGGATTCCCTTATGGGGACGTGATTCATCGGTGAATGCCGGTTCCCATGAGGGCTTGTCGACTGGCCCATAACCAGAGATACGCTCCGAGTTTATCGCCTCTGTCATGAAGTTACTGACAGCGTTGACTCTGCCTAAGGAGGCTCCAAGGAGCAGTTCCCTCCACTGTAGCTTCATTTTCAGCACTGAAATAATGTCAAGAAAAAGGTTACAATACTGCGAACAGTTCGTAGTTGTTGAGCATACATGAGGTAGAGACCATGTATATAAATAGTCAAATGATGATTTGCTTAGCTTCTATTGTGACTTCCCGTCTAAAATTTGGACTGTAAAGGCTCACGGTTATCAATCCAAGGGATCTTCATTACATACGTGAAGAAGAGGAGGTCAATAGTCTAACTGAGCTTCAAACTTCCACTGTAATGACGCAATGAACATGTCATGGAAGTGGATTTCTCGTATACGAATACAGAATTTGGTAGCTTTTACTGAGCTGTGTTAACAAGATACGCAGCCAATTCAACATCTGTTGGTCAATACAAAGCACCGACTTATCCGGAAAATTGGTCGGTTCATACCAGGATATTTTCAGCTTGCAGCTTACCAGGCTTAGTTGATTTTCGTTTTTCTCGTCAAAGATGAGATATACCGAAATATTCATTGGTAAATTTCCAGCATTTCAGCGGCTCCATGATGATCATAGCAGGGAGTATTTTAAGGACGAACAGATCGCGTTGAAGATCTGTGGGTCCGACAAGGTAAATTTGACTTCCGGCTAGCCTGTTCCCCACAACTCAGCTGTATCGCATGCCGTGTTTTATTATGAATGAAGTTAGTATGGTGGAGCTTCACTTTGACCGTTCCGTAGCTACCGGTATTCATTTTCTGAACTTTTATTAGGAAGCTCTAGACAGATGGTGCTAATTTCTCACGCTGTAGTGATTTTTAGCAGTCCAGTATCCTCCAATCTGATATTTGCAATGCATCCGGTTCAATCTTTGGGCCCTTGCTCACCTCTTATAACATTGTCATACCGCATAAATTCACTTGACTCAACTTTTGCCCATTGCCTTTTAGGTCTAACCCTCTGCACTAAAGCGATATCAGAAAAGTAAGAACAAATTGAAGAGGAAAACTATTTACTTTGCCGAATCATCCAATCATACACCTTTCTCAACCATTTTACCTTGATATGTACGAGAAATTCACATCTCAGAAGGGGCTAGGTTTCAGCTCGATGAATTGAATTTATTCGGCAGACCTCATACGGGGTCAAAGACAGGTGCTCTGTAACAATATGGGTGGACATTCTTTCGGCAACTATTTCTAGCCCACTTCAAGATTGGAAAATTAAATTGATGATCTTTCAGCCGCAGTATCACGTAAGAACACAAAAATAATGATGTTCGTGGAGATAGCGCGCTTGTCACTGTCACTGACGCACCGACATTTGACACTGCAATGCTCCATACTGGCCGATCTTCTTTGTCTGTATGAAGTAATCCGAATATCTATGGCAAAGATTCACAGAATTAAAAGAATGTACACTCCAAAGATCGACCATCGTCCCGGGAGAGCTATCCTATGATATCTAGCTCATCACGTATCTCCATATCTAGCTTTGCAGGAGAATGATGGTTTGGTGTTAGATCCGATCCCCGTTTTGGTAGTCCGGCTTACAGTGAAGTTACGCGTATCCTTTCATAGTTGTCTATTTGATGTAACGTTGAATGAATCGACTTATGCCAATCACAAAGTCTAATCGACGGAAATGAATACAGGATCATCAAGCAGCTCTTTTAAAGTGATCCACAACCTTCAATCATCTGTCACTAAGTTCATGGTTAGTGGCTATATAACCCAAAACAGTGTGGATATGAGAATAGTACATCTTGTTCTCTTTTCCTATTTAACTTTGCTTGACATCCTCGAATAAAGGCATCATTCATCGCAGCATGCCATACGTCCTTTACACCTTCAATCATTGAAGCATTTCTCATCCAGTCGCTCCCACTTGAGCATTCGTGCTACTAGCAGCCATGAGCTTGATAGCTAGAAAGTCTAATATCCAGGGTGATATCTGGTAAGCTTTTGTGTCTACATGATTTCAAGATATTTGCTTACCGCCTCCATTTTGCTTTAGGCCCGGCTTGCCCAAAAGAATTCAAAAATTTATGTTCTTTAAGATCAATAAAGCAGATGACTTCAAACAGCGGCTCAGATCTTTTGTCAAAGATGGCGGAATTACGAGCGCCAAGGATGCATGTGATATGAAGAACAAAATCCTTGCAGCAAAACTTCAAGCACAACAATCAGGTCGACCAGCCAAGATTCAGTCTCTGCCAGGTGTTAATATCGCTTTCACCTCAACAGGTTTGGCCGCTGTAAGTCTCAAGCATGCTTTCAAGAACGTGAAATAACGTCTAATGAATATCTAGATGGGTAAATTCACTTTTAATGAGGGAGCTGTAAAGAAGGATAAAGAATTGGCCAAGATTTTTAGAAAGAACCAGCTCAGAGGTGGCTTGTTCGGAAAAGGCATGTACGATGACCTTGTGAACGAGGGGTGGGATGATCCGCATGAGATTCGAGACCACTACAAGCCATCTCCAAACCGCTTGATTGATGGAGTATTTCTAGTCACAGCCGAAGAGGAGAATCATTTGACTTCCCTGGGGAATGAGATTAAAGAGCATTTTCTCAAGGAACAGGGATTCGGCGATGCCGATACATATTTAATTAGCAACGACCCAGCAATCGAGTTCACCTTCACCAGGGAAGGCCGGACTCGCCCAGATAAAGGCAAAGAGCAGTGAGTATTCTCTTCATCTACAATAGATGCTTGAACATTCTAACGTGTCTAATGGTTAGTTTCGGCTTCGAGGATGGAATCAGTCAGCCCTTGATTGAAGGCTTAGATGAGGTGACACCCAAGGACAAAGAGCCCAAGTCCGTGAAATCAGGGTAAGATTCTCTTGATATTGATTGATCTCGATCATTCCAACTGACTTAAGATTGCTCTATCTCTCAGATTAATCTTTTCAAGGCACGAGGGTGATGATATGAAGCAGCCAGATTGGGCGGAAGATGGGAGCTTCCTAGTTTTTCGGGATCTCCAACAGCTTGTCCCTGAGTTTGACAAGTGAGTTACTGTGCTTATTTCCATGTTCTCGTGAACTAATCTCATAAATTTTTAGATGGTTAGAAGATAACAAACATAACGCACCGTTCATAGGAGAATCCGATAATCCCAAAGAGAAGCTTGCTGCATACCTAATGGGTCGATGGAAAAATGGTATGCTTTTGAGAAGTAAATACCAGAACGTAACTAAACGCTGACTCATTCATTAGGAACACCTGTGGATGAGAGTCCTCATGATGACAAAGATGAGAAACTTTTCCATTCTAATAACTTTGACTTCCATCCCGTTCAAGAACACAAAAAATGTCCTTTCGCAGCGCATATCCGAAAAATGCGACCTCGTGGAGACCTGGACCACGACCATGCTGTCATCATACGCCGTGGTATCTCTTATGGAGGTGAAGTAACACCCGAAGAGAAAGCTGTACAGAGATCTGATGACGAGAACGAACGTGGACTTCTTTTTGTATGTTATCAGAGCGACATTCGAAATGGTTTCAACTTCTTGACTACTCGCTGGGCAAGTAACCACCACTTCCCAGACCGCAAGGACAATTTCGTTGGTGAGCATGGTCCAGGAATTGATGCTATTGTTGGCCAGCGACTCGATCATCACCCACCTCGTTCTATTGGGCTTCCAGATGGTAAAAAGCCCACAGAAGCACGTCTTGAACTTGAAAGATGGGTGGTTCAACGGGGCGGTGAATATTTCTTTTCGCCGGGAATTAAAGCACTTGAGGGTTATCTGACGGATGCTCCTGATTATCCACCTGGGCTTACGGCTCCATGATTGGATCGGGAAGCGTTTTCCATGGTATGATTCTGTACGATTCACATTTCTAGATAGTGTGTTTACATGGCATGGCGTCTTTGGGAAATTGAAGGAAATTTGAGCAATTTGATGTCAAGTCTTAAACCAATATATTAATGTGTCTTTCGTTAAGAAAGTGATTTGGTTTTAATAGTCGACCAATAAGATTTAAATATCGAATTCTGCCTGTCTGGATTCCACACCGTTTGTATCTTTGATATGGCTAGTGTGCATTGAGCTTTGAATTAGCCCCGGGGTCGATTGTCAAAGCTGCCCAGCTGATTAAAAAACTCCAAGAATTGGCGCCAGATGTGCAACAACAGTCCACGAAACCACGGGATTGTCATTTAATAAAATGTGAGTGGTTGCATTTTATATAATGGGCAGCTGCCAATAACTGTAACGATGACGTAAATATTGCAATTCATTCTTGGAATTTGATGTGTAATATCATGTGCTCAGTATAGCAGTAACGAATAGTGTGATTCAGTGCTTCAGCATGAACGACACCGGGCACCTTCAGACGATGACTGCGCCGCAAAACTCGAGCATCGACAAGAAATATAAATAACTTTTGCTTCCATGTTAATAATGGCAATTTATCAATTAAATTTCCATCTTTATTAGAAACAATCCTCTCTCGAAGGAGTATAGATAGATTTATATTATCTTTAGATGTTGTTGAAATAGAGGCTTGAAATAAATTCGGCAATTTACATGTCTCCCCTTCATTTGCTTCACTAACAACGTTGCATAAAAATGGTCCACCACTTCAGGGCTTAGAGTAAGCTGAGTACGAACTATTGTGAAAAGATATCGATCATCAACCACACAGTCGGTGAAATACGAACTGCTTAGAGTACAAGAAATCCCCTTACTGATAGCCCTACCTACTACCGTTGTCACCTAAGAACTGGTACAGTCATACCTAACGCCACCATCAGCCAAGCTATATCCGCATCACTAGATGGTCGAATCAATTCATCGCGTGCCTGACACTTCATCATTGCCCCCTGACCTCATCACACCTCATATTACATCAGCCTCCCTTGTAGTTTCAAGGCTGCACAGATTCAGGGTGCTGGGCGCAGCGCTAATATTAACGTTATGCCCCAGAAGCTAAAGACAAATTTCGTCAAGTAAGCGGGTGATCATCAGCCTCAAAGCGTAAATAAGAATGATGGGGCACGGTAAGGCAAAGCTGTGGATTAAATACCAGCCCTATACTGCTTTCATAGGCTCTTTTATTTTTTGATCTATTCATTTCACATTCGCTCGAACATTTTTTGCTGATTCGTACGCTTCTGCTTCTTGTTATCTCGAGTGTATTTGACTTCATTAAATAATTCAACCGATATCAAACGTACTACAACCAAACACGTAGCTTTACATTTAATAATCTTAAGAGTTGGATAATAACAAAGAGAATCAGACTAGAGAGCTAAATTCAACAACGCCATGATGTCGATCTCCCGTCGAAGCACCACGTCCCTCCAAGTCCAAGCTCGCAACAGCAACCACTTCCCCGAAACCGAATCAAGCCTTCCAACTCTCCCTCGCGCATCCACGAACTCACTCATAGACAATCTTCTCTCGTATCTCGGGCCACGCAATCCATTTCCTAAAGCAGTAACCAAAGACGACACAGTTTGGTTATTGGATAATACGGCGTATAGAAACCAGGCAACCGGGAAGTGGGAAGCAGAGTTTGTAGCTGCAGTATGGGAGACGGAAAGTGCGAGACATGTACCGGAGATCATTGGAGATATCGTGGGGAGAATTGGGGGTGACGGTGATAGAGGAGAAGATGAAATTGTGGAAGAAAGATTAAGACCATTCTTGATGGATGTTCGAGCTGGAAGGGTTGTCAATATTGCTTCTTCAAGTCATCAACAGGTCGCGAATTTGAAACTTGGACCATGTGGTCGGAATGGTATTAGTAGTGATATCCGGGGATTGCTAGATGGCAAAGACGGCGAAATCGTAAATTGGGAAGCCAAAGTTCCATTGGAAACTGAAGGAATATTGCAAATGAAAACAGTCTATGCAGAACCTGAAGGGTGGGGCATTATCTCTGGTGAGTCCGAGAATTTCAGATCCCCTCAATATACTAGATGATACAGAACTCGAAGATATCCCAGAGGATACTTAATAACTTTCTACAGATATCGACGATTCAATAAAAATCACTCAAACCAGTTCTCCAATTGACATTTTACGCTCTACGTTCTTATCTAAACCAAAGCCCGTTGATGGAATGCCAGAACTATACAAACACATACAGTCCATCATTACACCTAAACACGCATCCGTAGCTCCTTGGTTCTATCTATCTGCTTCGCCCTACACTCTCTACTCATTCCTCAGCGAATTCCGTCGGGAATATTATCCCCAAGGAACTATGATACTGAGAGATGCCAACTTCTTGAGTTTATCTGGGTTGCTGGAGACATTGACAGAGGGCACACAAGAGTACAAAGTTAACGAGATGGAGAAGATTCATAAATGGCTACCGAAGAGGAAGATGATTTGTGTGGGTGATAGTACGCAGAGTGATCCGGAGGCTTATGGGGAGATGTGAGTTCTTATTTAAAATTGTTTTCGATCCCTTCTTGTCCCAATCATCAAGTTTTGTATGCTCGCATATCAGTCTTTCCCCTCGCTAACGAACATCTTAGATGCCGCAAAAACCCAGGCTGGGTTAAATTAGTTCTCATCCGCAAAGTAACGGACATAGCCTCCATTGGTATTGTCCAGAAAAACGAACCCGAAAGATTTGAGAAAGCGTTTGCCGGTGTACCAAAGGATGTCTGGAGAGTGTTCGAGAGTCCAGAGGAGTGCTACAAATTAGTGGATGAATTGATAAAGACTACACCTGCCTGACGGTCTGCGGATATCTAAATTCACCCTTACTGATTCTTAAGGTCTCAGTATTAATCATCGGTTATGAAGCTTGTTTGCAATACATGAGTTTGCAATACTCGAGTCTCGGGTAATATTGTTATGAGCATAAGAACACGAAGAGCCTGGTGGGCGGATGCATCTTGGATTAAGACTGAAGGAATCGCGGCAAATGATTAGCAGGAACATATGTTGTACATGAAGGCTTTACGAGCGGATAAGGTTGTCTTCTTTTACCTACGCAAAAACAGGGTTCTGAAACGCTTTTTCATATTTTGTACCACGATCATACATTGTTTGCTCCGGGATGTTGTTGGTGAAGTGGTTCCGATCCGGGGTTTGCATCCTATCGAGATGGGCAGCCGCCCGGTAAAATTGTCGGATCGCCTAAAACACCCGCTTTAGATGGCTCAGTATTTGGATGGTATTTAACCTCGGTAAGAACCCAAGTAGCATCTCTGGTGTTGGTATAATACTAACTTGGTATTACAAGGTATCAACAAAATTTTGAAGGTTAGACGCTCTACTAATTCGATTTTGGAGGGGTTGGAGGGGTAGAGTGATTCAGTACCCTGTAGCGTGCGGCATAGCCTGATTTTGACCAGCAGAATCCCACTAGAGTGTTGACATTTACCTCCCTGCCATCCAACAGCCCTAGGTACATAAATAGTGATGAATGACGTTTACATTTTGGCTTCACTTCTGAGTTGTTTATGGTTTGTTTGATAATTCTCTACTCTCCTTCGTTTACCTACCTTGAAAACAAAGAGCCAAAGGTCGAATATTGTTTGACCCTTCTTATTCAAGTCACTATCGTTAATTATATCATATGACGAACGGGTGATTTCGATTATCTATACAGTTTGGATCATTGTGTGTGCCACTTTCTTTTCTAAAGCTTCTCAGGGCAGGAACTACACAAGCCAAATTCTTTCTTTCTTTTCTTTGCAAGACAACTTGTCTCGTTGTTTCGTTACATCCAATTCAACAACAGATCATTACAGTCCTATCTTAATTCAATACCTATATTCATACAACAAAGATGGCATCCTTGACCAAAACCTTGTCCGAGTCGGATGTAAATTCCATTCTCTCGCTCATCTCACCCCTTTCGTCTTTGTTTACTTCACCATCTCCGGGACAATCTCTTATGCCTGAAAACCAAAACACTTTCCTCAAATTTTCCCTTCTTCCTCAGAATATTCGCTCCATGATCTGGGGTCAAGCTTTCCTCGAAACCCAATCCCCTCGCCTGATCGAAGTTCGTGCCGAAATCGTAGAAAACCTGCAGTGGAATGTAGACTGCGAAAAAACGATCTTCCCTGAGCCAACAGGATCCTCTGTTTTGAGATGGACAGAGGTTAATCCGCGAGGTCAATGTGCGATCGAAAGGGTATCCTGTGAAAGCAGAGCTGCCGTGGAAGGTATGTGGGATTACTGTCTTAACGATAAACATCCGGAGGATCTTGACTTCATTGAAGTGTATGAGGGAGACGATGGGATGGTCGATCCAATATACGTGGACAGGAAAGTTGTCGAGGAAAGGTTGGGTGTCGAGTTCAGAAGGGGAATTAAGTTCTTGAGAGATCAGGACACGATATACTTTAAAACGGACTACGGAACCATGAGAGCTTTGCAGGATATGAGGTCCAGTATGATTAGTTTCCAGAGCGTGAGGAAAGTAGCCATCGATATGTTTTATATTGGGCATTATTTGTTGAACAAACAATTCTTTGATGGCTGGTATGAGGAGGATGATTGTGTCGAAATAGAACATGTGAAGGAGAAACCATTGCTGGCCGGAATAGAGGAGCTGACGATAATTGCGGAAAATACTCCACGACAAAGCAAATCGTTTTTGGAGAGCAAGATCATTTTGTCTCAATTTGAGGAACAGCAACCGACAGTTACCATGGTTGATTTTACCAACACAGATGAGACATTGACAAAAGAAATGGTCTTGGTCGTGGCGCAGTTGGCAAAATATGAGAGGATGAGGAATGGAGATGTAAAGGTTGACTTGCTTAAGAAACACCATTTGCCAGGCGTCATGGGAGGATTGAAAATAAGAGAAATGGCCTGATAAATCGTCGTCCGAGAGACATGTTGATAATGGATGGAAAGATGGCTCAAAACATCACAAGATAATGTTTTGGCATGCTAGAGAAATGGTGTAGCCATACTTAGCTATTATTATTGTATCACAGCGTCTCAATGAATGAAAGAAGAAGATGAATTCAGAAATTGGTTGCTACTGTTGAAGAATGGAAAACTTTCAGCATCGAGTCACATGTAGGCATGGGATTTGCTCCCAAGATGTGTGCACTTCCATACGATAACAATTAAATGGCAAACAAAGCGGAACCCCGTTCCCTAATGGAAGAGATGGGAATGTTTAAAGACTCACAGATATTTGACGAGAGCCATATTGGAATGTCTACAGACACTCTGTCACTTCACTGCCCTCGGATGTCAGATATCGACACAGAGATGTCCCGCCTTCTGTGATCGTACTCGACTCTGACACGACTCACAATAATTTGAAACCCACCAAACAATGCAAAGGAGGACGTTCGATAATCAGGTTTACACTCGGAGATTGGAAGGTCATGTTCGTAAAGCCTGTCTTGAGATATTGAAAGGAGGAATACAGACGAATATTTGTCGCTGATTTGGTCAGGTGAGTGACCAAGGTGAGACTACGCCACTTTTGCCACAAGTCATCAGCCACAGCTGCATCATCAAAATATCAAAATCACGGGATCTGAAATTCTTCTTTTCATCAACCTCGTCCACCGAATGAATTTTGATTTATTATTTATTTGTGAGTGATCATTTGCCGATTGCGCTGTAACGATGTCAGAGAAACAAAGTAATAGGACTGCACAGCCGCCTTTGGTTGATCAATTTCTACAGATCGGAAAGGCAGCTTTTGATCCAGAGATTCCGGAAGCCACGAAATTTCAATCGCGACATGAATTTAACAACTTAATTGAAAGGTAGGAGGTCTTCAATGTTTTTTCAACGGAAGTTCTAATTATTCCATAGTAATTCTACTTTGAAACTCATGCCCGTTTTGAATCTTCTTGTTCAGCCAGACCGAGTACAAACATGGTTACGAGGACCTTTGATTCAAACTTTAGCCCGTCTTCCCCTGAGACCACGCGGCGTACAAGACACCATTGAATTTGTCTTCTCGATTCATCCGAGTAATGCTAGTATGAAGGCATCAGATTCCGTTGGTAGTCGCTCCGTAAATATTTCTCATGAAGCCATGAGCTCCGCATCAAGACTCTTATCTTCACCCCCACAAGGAATGTCAGCAGAGGAATGGTTCAGTGGTATTGCCCCTCAATTATTTGATCTTCTTGATGGAGAAGGAGAGCGAGAAATGGATAAAGCTGCTTCCTACATCATTGGGTTTGGTATATTGGGTCGCAAGCTTTATGGAGCCCCAGGTAAGGTGAATGGCTCGTATGTCTCAACTTATGCTAAATAGTTCAGGCGCACCGGGATGGAAATCTTTGGTCGAACCAATTCTTGGATCAGTTGACCCAGCCCTTTTTCCTCCATGCACAAAAGAAAAATTACAAGTTGAAGAGATAGTAGTACTGGGAATGCCAGAAGTTCTCGTCACAGCGGAGGATCTTACGAAAAGTCTACGAAGATTGCTTACTATAGTAACATCACATCCTCACCCATCACTGACGAAACGACTTCTTAACCCAATTCTCTTGCCACTGTGGGCCTTGTTTTGCGTCGGAAACAAAGATAATGGAGGGGAATCTAGTGCTTATGCAGGAAAGCTGTTAAAGATTTTGTTGCAGCTTTTAGTGTCAACGACATCTAAACCTAGCGAAGGCGCACTCTCCAAAATTTTGAATGACATCCTGTTTCAAGGCAGATCAGAACCTGATAAAACGAGTTGGATTTACCGTTCATCAAAGGACGGCAAGGAGATTCAAATTGAGAAAATGCCAGAAACTACCACGATGAATCAACAACACCTTGATATTGGCCAAATTAATACAGCAGTAGAAAAATTTATTGGCCTTTTGAATGAGTTTCCTGATTCTGATTCACAGGTATCTCAAATGTTTTTGATGTTGTGTCAGAAATGGCTCTCGCAAGCAAAGTCTTCTGCAACTCCTATTTTAATTCATTCTCCATTAATCAGTGGCGAAGAAGACGCGAAACTAAAGCTCATTGAAGCAAAGTTATTACAAGAGATGATCAACGTAATGCCAGAGAAGCTTGTTCGAGATTCAAAGCAGATAGTGGAACTGGTTGATGGAGTGCTGATCGACGCAACTGGCGCCGAAAATTCAGATTCCGAAGATCAGGAGGGGATTGTCTCTATTGCTTTAAGTTTATTAAACATTATTCTTACATCACCAAACTTTAGGCCAACCCCGATCATAGAGCCTTTCCTAGAAAGAATTGAATCTTCTCTTCGAATTTATGGGCGCAGAACAGTTACAGAAGTAACCCAGACCGCACAAAATCTTCTCGTCATTCTACAATTTCGTCATGCACTTCACGAGTCAAGCGAGTCACTATCACAAAAAATTCCCAGTCGGACAGTAGAAGACCGAAAGACTTATAATCTTGCCATGTCATATCTAACTTCTGTTGAATCTCCTCCCCCAGTAAGAGTCCAGGGAATTGAGCTAATCCAGAGCCTTATCAGCGCTCGTAGTTCAATTTTGGACATACCCGCGCTTCTCATTCTTTTTGCATCGCTACTTCAAGATTCTGAAGAATACGTTTATCTTCGGGCTATCAGGTGCTTTATCGACCTTTCGAAAATTCACCCTAGGGCTGTACTACAAGATCTTATTGAGCGTTATGCAGATGGCAATGAGGATTATGATCTCGACGCCCGTTTGAGACTTGGGGAAGCCTTACTTCAGGTCATCCAATCCTCGCCAACAAACTTTACAGGCGGTATTGCACAAACCGTCAGTGAAGGTCTGCTTTCGATTGCTGGCCGGAGAGGCCATCGACCTAAAAGCGAGGCCGAACAAATCAGACGCGATAAACTCAAGAAACAGAAGACAGCCGAAGCAGAAGAGGCATGGGATGGCCCAGTTCCACAATTGGACGAAATTCTCGAGCCGGATGCTAACCATCCTGAATATGAATTACTTTCTCAAATAGTTTCAGGTTGGGAAAGCAAGCGTGGAGCGGAAGATGTACGGATACGCTCGTCTGCTTTGGCGATTCTTGGCGAGGCCATAGAATGCAATGTATCAGGCATCGGACACAAACCAATTTCTATGTCTGTAGATCTCAGCATTCATATACTCACGTTGGAACCGGAGATTGAGAAAGGGATTCTTCGCCGATCTGCCATTCTTCTCGTCATGAGCTTTGTACGCGCATTGGACAAAGCAAGATCCGAAGGTAGAAAGTTAGGATTTGGATTCGTAGGCCAGAGTCTGGATGACATGACGAGAATATTGAAATATGTTCAGGGTACGGACAATGATGGTTTGGTTAGGCAGCATGCAAAAGATGTTGTCGAGGGGATAGAATCATGGCAAATGAACTCATTAATCCCTGTTGAAAGTTTAGTAGGAGGTGGTGGGATTGAGAATTTGAGTGCCCGTGGGATCGAGAACTTGGCTGGTTTGAATATTACCCCAGTCAACAGGAATGGAAATGCAACGAAGCCGAGGATTGAGGAAATTGAGTAGGCCGGGACCGATATTATATCGGTATTCTACGGCGAACAGAGAAAAGGTATTTTTGTAAGCTACTTGTTGGGACGGCGGGATAGTTTCAATCTCGCAAAATTCCGTTGTTGAGATGATGGGAGGGCCATCCTTTGGCCCCTCACATCCATCAGAATTTCCACGCCCCACAAACCTATGTTCTTCAAGCGATAAAGTGGATTTGATGGATTTGATTCTTATCACACAAATGGGAAAGGGATCGAAAAGAACCGTCAGGATGCAGATTTTCTAGGATCCATCCCATGAACTCATTGGCAGCCAAGGCGTGCATACAACTCTTTGCTGCCCCCCGACTTGCTAATTATTTACCGGTTTGTTGCATGTGAGAGTCACTCCTCGGTACATTTGCAAGCTGTTCAAATGCGCATGTTCCGCGATTTTCCTTCAACTGATGAACTTATTCCTGGATAAATGCTTCTCTTCATGATCAAACGAGTCCCATTCTCGTTCAGTTGCAGCTCTTTATTACTATCCTAACAATCCAGCCTTGCCAAGAAATGAGTTCCCATATCATTGGTTGGCCGCCGGGTCCGGACACATATCCTAATTTGCAATAGCGGCTGTCAGAATGTAGCCCCACGCGGTCCCCAAGCTGTCATTACCATGTCCAGTAGAAGCGAAAGAAGTAAGTGGATTCACATGCTATCCTCGGCTTGTTATCTTGCTCCGAAAATTTAATTTCTATGGAAGGTTCGGAAATACTACGCCCCGCGAATTAGGACGCGTGGTGTTGCTTGCGTTGGTTTTTTTTCTTGCAGCTGCAGATTCTACCTCCGAAATCTTCCCCGGATTTCTCCACAACGCCGTTACTGCGGGAGAGACGGCAGTTGTTCAGTTCGTGTCAAGATACCTGGTCTTCAGAAATCTAAAGAAGTGCAGAAAGCGAACTCGATTGCCAATGTGGCAGTAGATGAACGGCACGATCCGGTACCTGAGCCAAGTAAGGATATCAGCCACGAGGCATAATGATTGATTTCGTAACTTCAATTGGTCACAGCTGCCAATCAACACCGCTTTTTAATTTGTTAATTGATCGACTCCATAAGGATCCATAGAGTTACACCGAATCAATTTAACCCCATCCTTCAAAAGAGATCCATTTGCGCCAACCATGGTCATGAGAACAGCTTTCCTCAACGGATTTAAACACGTCGATCACTTACCCTTTGGTAGTTTCAAAGCCTAATTGGTATGTGCCATGAAATCTTACAGATTGTGTTGCCCCGCGTGCTTTTTTTATAAGGACTTCCTGGATGTGACAGCTTGCTTACTGCCGATCGTCGTCGGAGATGGTTCCTGATTGACATTGTCCCGTTCGTACCGAACCAATCCAAACTAATTCGTACCTGTATACGATGTAGAACGATGGAGTACACTATTTGAATTGGTATCCTCGCCGTTTCCCCCGCGTTTACAGACCCATGATTAGATTTTTCCGTAGCAGAAATGGGAGAGGAGAAAGAATTCACTCAATCGTCGATTTATCCTCATCCCGAGCAATTATAAAGAGTGAATTGTATCTCCATCATGTCTTTCTTCTCCAGCCCAGCTCGTGTCTCTCTCATTCCCCTCCCGCTTCGATTGCAGCCTCTCCGTTTCCAGACACTCGACAGTCTTGTCACTCCATTTTGACGTGTTTCAATTCCACCATGAAGCTTAATCTTCTCCTCACCGTCCTGTCTGCCAGTC
Source organism: Botrytis pseudocinerea (assembly GCA_019395245.1). NCBI lineage: Eukaryota > Fungi > Ascomycota > Leotiomycetes > Helotiales > Sclerotiniaceae > Botrytis > Botrytis pseudocinerea. Next base: position 73,343 of record JAHXJK010000186.1, on the reverse strand, counting down.
TGGCTGTGGCTGCTCCCGTCTCCCCTCGACCTGTCGCTCATAACGAGAAGAGAAACACCCCTCTCAACACTATACTCACCATAATCCTAAACCATCTTCCAGCAGTTAATGGTGCAATCGAAGTGGTTGAGAGTGTCATCACCGACTTCCAGAACCTCGTCTCGGAACTCACTGGCATCAGTGATACTTACAATGAATTAGGCGGTGCTTGCACTGACTACACTGTCATTTACGCCCGAGGAACAGATGATCCAGGAAACGTAGGAGTCATCACCGGTCCGCCATTTTTCATGGCACTAGAAGCTCTTGTAGGGTCTTCTAAGGTCACCGTTCAAGGTGTAAATAACTACGCAGCTAGCGTAGCAACATTCCTCGCTGGCGGTGATCCTGTCGGAAGTTCTTCAATGTATGTTTTCCTCTTACTATTTGTATGAACATACATGATATGAGCAATCCAATTTTGCAATATGTAATGAAATTTCGTCATCAAGCATCTGACTTTGATATAGGGCATCAGAAATTGAAGCCGTGTACGCAGCATGTCCAAACACAAATCTTGTGGCATCCGGCTATTCTCAAGGAGGCCAAGTCGTACATAACGCACTTGCATTACTTCCCGCAGCAACTGTGGAATGGATTAGCTCTGTCGTAATCTTCGGTGATCCAGGTATGTGAATTTTAGAGATACTTATTCCTCAAGATACAATGCGGGGAAGATACTGATAGATCAACGATCAGATAACGGTCAAGCCATTCCAAACATGGATGCATCAAAAGTGGACACGATCTGTCATACTGGTGATAACATCTGTGAAGCTGGGGACATAATTCTTCCAGCTCACTTAACTTACGGGGAGAATGCAGCCGCAGCTGCGGCATTTGTAGTTGCTCACGCTTCTGCATGAACTGTGGAGTGTCAAATCAAATCACGCAATTTCGACGACATATGATGAAGGTGACGATGATGATGAAAAGATACCCCAAGTAACAGGATTTGCGAGATGACTTTGACTCAATATGATTAGAAGCCCTACCAAATGTTTGACTGTGGGTTGGAAAGGCTCATGGTGCCAGCAGTGCATTTTGGGGATAGTTTTGGTGTTCATGGCGTTTGGTAGCCTAAAAAGCTTGGATATGCTGCGTTTACTGGTATAGTCGCGCATAATAATGAATAAATTTACACCTGCAGATCAACTGGATTTAACCCAAGTTACCTATCATCTGATCTCGTGAAAGCCTCTCTGAGCCGCTGCACATCTAGCAAGTGGGTTTGAAGCCCCTGTATCTATGTCGTGAGTCCACTGAACTAACCACGCTTGTGCATAAAAAATACCCACAATCAGATCTTCATCGAGTATTATAGGCTTCTCGGAGACTTTCCATTGCACAATTTCTGGGGTTAATGATAAATTTAGCATTTTACAATCAAAATATAGTGAGTAGATATTGAATAGCTGGGGTTTTAAGAATATCGCTTTCTGTTTTGGTGTCGATGAACCCCACAGATCCTTGAGCGGGATGCACCAACTGTGCCACAAAATTTTCTAAACTATGTCACAGGAGTATGTTTGCAGTCAAATTTCAGATCTTCTGCATTTCTGATTCATTCATTCATCTGCATACACCTATGTCTAGCAGACAACGTATTCCTGCAGATTAGCAAGTCACTTTTCTGCAGATAGCCAAATTCGCAATACGAGCGTGATACAACATCATCCTAAACGGTCATCATGGGAAGAATAAATTACAAGACGTTCGCCGGGAGCAGACCTCCTCCTCCTGAACGTGCCATATCTAACAATTCAATCACTTCCTCTGATATTTTGTCAGAGTCTCAAAAGAAGGAGTTGCTGGATTTGAATCGGAGAGCCATGTTGTTTATGTATTTTCGGAGGGGAGTTTTTGTTGTGATAGGTGCTTTGCTCATTTTCCTGGTTGTTTTCATCCCAGTCACTAAGGCTCAACATCACCACCGAGATACATCCGCAACTGTTATCCATGAACCTATTCAACCTCCTTCATATCCTCTTGCAGTAAGGAATCCTTATCTTTCGGCCTGGATCCCGAGTTCTCTCGCCACCAACATTAGTTCTGGAAATGCACAATTCTGGGCGGGCCAAAATTTGATATGGACCGTGATTGCACGCGTGGATAATGTTACATGGAATCTTTTCGGAGTAGCTTCTCCAGGAGCTGGAACGAGATATGGGACTACAACATCGGCGAAATACACCTCTACACATTCGATTTTCAACATTACGGCTGGAAGTGTGACCTTCAGCTTGGACTTCTTTTCTCCCGTTAGTACTGGGAATTATTTGCGACAGTCCCTTCCCTTTAGTAAGTTCCATAAAACGTGACCTTTACATCCCCCCTAAGATTTATCCCTGAAACTCTTATTGATATTCCGATAGGTTACTTGACTATATCTGCTGACACCACCGCCGCAACCAATATTCAGATATATTCTGATATCGGCGGTACTTGGACTGGCCAAACTGTGTCCTCGTCCTGGACATTCACGAAACAAAACACCACCTCGGCATTTTCAATCAAAGCCAACAATCGAGCTGCGTACTCAGAGGCTTCAGATCAAGCATTATGGGGTGAAGCCATCTATTCATCTCAACCCTCATCCACTTCTACCCTGACCAGTGAATCGGGTGACAGGACTGCTGTCCGCAAAGTCTTTTCAGACACAGGAGCCCTTTCTGGGGTTTTAGATACCTGGTCAGCAGATGGAGTCACAGGAATTTCCCATGACTTGGGAAGTGTAACAGGAACATCCTCTGTTACCTACGCTGTTGGGTATGTAAGAGAAGCTGCAGTCAATTATCTAGGAAAACCCTACACTGGGTATTACCGTGCGACTTATCCAAAAACTATTGACGCCTTGGAACATTTCTTTGAAGATTATGACGATGCATTGGTTGAGTCTCAAACTATCGATTCTGAATTGTCTGCAGCTGCAGCTCAGGTCGCTGGTACAAATTACTCGGATATCACAAGCTTGTCTTTGAGACAAGTGTATGGAGGAATCGATTTAGTGATTCCAAATGCCACACTGGATACCAGCGATGTCCTCGCATTTGTCAAGGAAATTTCAAGTGATGGGAACGTTAATACCATAGACGTTATCATGCCCCTGTTTCCCGTTCTGTATGTTACAAACCCAGAATACTTACGTCTCCTCCTTGAACCTATACTGCAATATCTCGCTTCCGGTAGTTGGACTCTTCCTTACGTAATTCATGATATCGGTTCAGCCTATCCCAATGCCACCGGCCATGATGATGGTGTCGCAGAAGTAATGCCAATAGAGGAAACTGGAAATTTACTCATACTCGCTCTCGCTTACCAGAAAGCGTCCAATAATACAGCTTGGGCAGAGAAATACTATACACTTCTGAATAAGTATGCGTCATATCTCCCATCAACTTCCATCAATATAACCCTTCAACTCTCTACCAACGATGCTGCCGGACCTCTTACGAATGAAACAAATCTCGCGATCAAAGCAGCAGTTGGTTTGAAAGCTTTTGCTTCTCTAGCCGGTGAAACCTATGCAAATTATTCGACCATCGGAGACGCGCATGCTACCCAGATCTTTACAGATAAGCTAGGAACTGATGCGGATCAAACACATTTCGTATTGAATTACCCAAATAATGAAGATTCTTGGAAAATCCCCTTCAATCTCTACCCTGACGTTCTGCTCGATTTGTCAACCTTCCCAGATGCAGCATATGACATGCAAGAGAACTACTATCCAACCATTCGGTCTGATGGCGGAATCGCTCTTGACTCTCGTCAGGCATGGGCAAAATCCGACTGGAATATTTGGACTGCAGGTACAACAACAGGGACGGTGAGACAATCGTTCGTTGATGATCTTTGGGCATTCATTAGCAATGGAAAGAATAGTTGGCCCTTGAGTGACAGATGGACAGTCAAAGTGGATGGAAATACGGGGGAAGGGGTTGAAGAAGCGTTGAGGGCTAGACCCACCGTCGGTGGTCATTTTGCTTTACTTGCTTTGGAATTAGGAGGGAAAGGACTGGGAAGTAATTGGAATCCGTGATGAGATTTAGATTTGATGGATGAAATGAATGAAGGATTGAATGACTGTGTATGGTTATTCGGGAGTTAGGGTATTTGTTCTATTGTTGAACCCAGGGATTTGAATTTGTATAGAATGAGACAACTGGGTTGATAACAGTTGGCTGTGTCTTTGTGTAGGGACCTGAAATGGTACATAGGATGACGGACACATCGCGCTCGATAGTTTTGTAACATCAGAATCTATAAAATGCATGATATAAATGTTTTATTCTCGTGCAGATTTCAATACGCGTCATATCAAGCATGGACATTAGAATTCACGAATTCGCATCACTGAAAGCACAGTTAAGCATGAATGAATCATCTATACATTATAAAGGTATCTTGTGAATCTTGATGTCCCCATAAAAATCCAACACTTCGAACGCCAAATCGTATCCAATGCATTACCTCATCTACCTCATATCATTTTTACAAGGCGAGCATAAAAGCTCCAATCATAGCTACCCAAATCAAGCTCCGTCCAATAGCCATGCTCTTTCCAGCACCGCTCTTGCTCAATCCGAAAGGTAGTCCTTGCTCGCTGAATGTGACGTTTTGCGGAATGGTACTGTTGTAACATTGCCCATTAACGATATCAAGGTTCGTGAGATCGTCTGGTACTAAGAAGAACATGTATTGTGACTGATTCAAATTCTTGAAACCAGATGTCTGGTATGGGAATTTGTCTCCACTGTCAGTGGCAGATGTATTGCGGAGGAAGATACATTGGACTTGTCCAGGAAAATCGGTAACCATCTCGGGATAATCCTTCATAACATCAGAGTTTGAAGTATCGGCCATCAAAATAAATTTGCGGTTGGGATAAGTTTCAAAGATCTTGGTGAGAAGATACTTTCGGATAGAGAGTGTTGCAGACACATCTGAGAAGTTGAGTGGTCGGGTATCGAAAGACCCTCCTGGGTAGGTATCGTAGATGAATTGCATGTAATTTCTTGTCACTTGCTCTGGCGTAGTGGTCAAGTAATGGAAGTGAAAGTTAGGGATGGTGCGAGACCAATTGGCGTAAATATCTGGCATGTTCATCCATTGAGTAAATGGTCTGGCAAACGAGTTAAGAAGACCTTCCTTTGGTTCGTAAATCTTTGTGATACGAAGAATGTCATCAATATCGGAGATGATGGTAATACCAGACTCAGGGACGAGGTAGGATGTTGCATTTCCGGTTAGGGTGCCATCGGCGTAAACATTTATTCGTTGAATATCGGTTGTGTCGTTACCAGGAGCGAGATATCCACCAGGCCCAGAAACGTTGGCGATTTGGATAAATTGATCATAATCACCCTCCACAGTTGTCTGTCCCACAAGTGTAATATTTTGGGCTCCTCCACCTGCAGTTACCGCTCCACCACCGCCACTCTCTCCATCCCCACCTTGAGACGCAGCAGGCTCCAAGCTGAATGAAACATTAACATGTGGTTGTTGTATGACGAAAATTTCGGCAGTAAGGTTTCGGGCTTGACTTTGTTGGGCCGCAGGAAGATCTTCGATTGAGGTACCGACAAGGAAGACATTTGCTAAATCGTCAAGCTTGGATTCGGAAATATTTGGTTGTTTGAAGACATTTCCATGGACACGGAGGTTCCAGCCCTGATTAGTCCAGTTCGCGTATCCTCTGTTTGATGATTAGTGAGCGGTCTGTCTTCTTTCTTTCTTTCTTTTTTGGCACAGAATTATAATGAGGGAAAACGCAGTTGAACTTACGGGATATTCAAGACTTGTGTAGGCGTTGCTGCCAAGTCACTATCACTAATTCCCAAACTACTTTGCACCGCACTTCCTGTTGGGAAATCCTGGAAGAAATTGGGTACTCCGCTAGCAATGTATGAAGGGTAAGTGCCGATAACACTGGTAAGATAACTTTCTAGACCTTTGATGGATGATTCGACGGAACTAATCACTCCCCTTTCTTCCACCAGTGAAGGTGTTCTATCAGTCAAAGAGGCTCTTGGAGTTATCATAGGATGAGGAACTGGTTGAGCTACTGGATGTGGCGCTGGAAATGCTAAAGCCACTGGAATAAGTGCAAGAAGCACTTGAGAAAGAGTTGTAGCCATGATTATTGATCAAATGTGCTGATCTGGAGGTGTGAGGATCTGATAGAATGCCGACAGCAGATGTACAATTCACTTTGCCAACCACTTCAATCAGATAAGATCCTTAAAGTAAAAAGATGTGTGCACGATTCGAAAAAGTGTAGAAATGGGATCAAACGACGACAGGAAGATGAAGATAAAGGAGGAAATACCTTCAAACAACAGTAACCAAAAAAAGTCATCAATCGGTCGCGACCGCAGGATTTAAAGGTGGAAGGATTTGAACCTCATCATTCTTCCCAACCCACCATTGGCCAAAAGGTCATGGCTTTCCAAGGCATTGAAGGAGAAAAAGATGGCATGAATCTGAATGTATTGATCCAGATAGATCGATCTTTGATATTTTTCAACATGGACGTCATCATACATAAATGACTTGGATATACGAGATTGACATTTGAAACATGAAGTTGTCCAGAATTTTAATTGGTTGTGCAAGGGAAGAAATGCGGCACATGAAATGAATTTACCCACAAAATGAAGTACCTAGATAAGCACCAGCCACCCCATGCAGCCGTGCTTCATCTACGTAAGAATTCCAAGGCTTTATGTCTCCCATGTGTTTGTTTGTCATTGACGGAGAAAGAATTCGGATGAAGGAGAAGAAGGGAGAAGAACTGTAAGGGGTGCAAGGTCGGGGGAGGGAATGGATATCGTATCGAGGCCTCATACAAAAGACCTCAAGAGAGTGCGTGGTGCTTGCACATTCGAAGAAGGAACCGCCACGAAGAAACCGCCATGAAATACAAATTCGGCAGTAAGATAAAACAACAAGGATCTGATTGAACCTCTCCAGCAACCAGTTCCGTCGAACTTGTGGAGCACTGGAGTTCCAACAGACAGCGGCCAATACTGGGCAAGAAGGGGTTGATTGACAATTTGACAGACATCTCAAACCTTGAATGGACATCACATCGATGAGGTGAAGATTGATTGATTGATTGATTCCTTGGCAATGCAGGTACAAATTGGCTAACTAACATACAGCGTGTCGATTCGATTCCAATGCATGGCAAGATGTGTATGCTTGAAATCCATTACTAGATACTTAGTACCTCGAATGTTCGAAGTTGATTCGGAGTTGATGCTTGAAGAAGTAGACTTTGATTATGATTGATATCATCAGAATCTCCGGAAGTCTGCCGGCTTATCGACTTGGAAGCTCCCATATCTTCAACCCATATCTTGTTCATATACCAACGATCATGCTGGCGTAAAAGCTTCAACCTCGTGAGCTTAATCAATACATCTAGTTGATGAGATAAGATCTGCGGGATGCCAAGTGATCAAGTGACCAAGTGATCGATAAATAGATGAATCTAAATACCTTTTTGAATACATTTGTTTTGCACAGTTCAATTGCCATATTCTAGCTATGCCGACTTCAATTGCGTCCCCTCGTCTCCCTTATTTCCCTCAAGAACACTGGCAGTAGTTAGGCAGCTTGTTTCGTGTTTATGTTTAACCAGTCTTGTATCAATCTTGCCATTAGATGCGATTTTTCATGTGTGAATAATCACATTTAAAATTGGATAGGTAACTATTTTACTACTACCTACGCAGTCATCATCCTCCATCTCAACCCTCGACTACAATGTCGAACATACATCACAAAAGCCTTCCATTTACATCCATATATGCCCATCCCCTACATTGACATCTTGAACCTGAGTCAACTGCTACACATATCTTCAAAGACTCCCAAAATTATGTTCCCAAAACCAGATTCCCAAAATCATACCTCTAGATCAATCTCTTGTAGATGTGTGACCTTTGGCTATTGACTGATCAAGAAGCTCTTTCTCGGAAATAAGTGACCGTTGGCTCTGCCAGTTTAGCGATCGAGACACTTCTGATATCACCATCCGGTAGTTCGTAGCCCTCTACTATCAAATCCTCTACCACCAGTTCCGTAACAGATCTCAGTTTACGAAGTTCTCCCTCGAAAAAGTGGCGGACTTTTCTCACGAATGTATTGACGGCCTGCGCTTGGCTATCTGTCTTGATATTCAAAATCAATTTCTGTACATTGGGACAAAGCGCATTCATGATGGGAATGTAAACCCGAAAGCTCTCGAAAAGACACTCGTCGCAAAAATGTCCCGGCCCGCATTGATGACAGCGAACCTCGCCAGAAAAAGACAGGGTGCGAAGAAGTGCTGCATTTTTGACACCAATCATGTACAAAAAGCGTAGGAAAGGATCGTGATACACCCATCCTACTAATTTCTTAATCGCCACTTGCCTCTGGATGTCTTTTATGCCCTTCTGTATCCTAGCATTGAAGATCCTAGGTGAGTCATCTTGAGCTATGACATAGGGTTTGTTCGGAGTTGGTCGCCAAATGTTGCCGTCAATCCAATTTCCAGGACTTGCATCTCTAGTCGGATTGTTGGTCTTGAAATCGTAGCAGTTGAATCGGTACAAGAATCGACTCCCTGTTTGGTTCCAGGCTTTACACACTCGCAGACAAGTTGCGTCTATTGGGCTTTGGTGAACTCTACGCAATACCATTAGTCTGCCATGTATAGTCGAGGTGAGTATACCGACTTCGGTCGTCGTATATGGATACTCTTGCCGACTAGTCGTGTGGTGAGGTGAGCCGGTAAAATATTTTCTCCAATTGGTCGTCGCGATTCGAGGCACAAGTGCGGCATCAATAATTTGAATAATTTGACCTAATATTTTTTGGAAAATCTCTGCAGCACATGGAAAATTAGCTTCAATGACTGAAAAAGCTGTGTGGGGTGTTGGAAGCGAAAAGGGCTAGAAATGGATCCCGATTTATTACATCACATCCAGGTTGAGACGTCAAGAAAGAAAGCTTTTCAAACTCAGACTTGCCTCGAGGAAATTTGGAGAAATGGCGATCGTGGCTTTGTGGTAAATGCCATTCTTTCTCGCTCTTGTGTTGAGTGTCCCTCATAAAAGCTCTGCGGTCCTTGCTTGTATGGTCAACTTCCTTGAGTGTTAAGCCACGCGGATCGACGCAATACCTTCGACGTCGATTGTCAAAGTGTTCTTCAAACCATGGATAGCAAAAGTCTTTGCGATGACCAATATCTGGACGATGTTAGAAAATAATAAATTGTAAGCATGTTTCGTTATCTACCATTTGCGATGATACATTTCTGTCCCTCCCTAACGAAGATGACGTTTTTAATCCAAATTTTGGTGACATGTTTGGCGAGTATCTTCTCTCTTTCCATATCAGGGTTGCTTCCCATCTCAACTCTCTGCCATTGGATCATTGACATCACTTCTCGTTGCTTTAGATCCTGTTGATGAAGCTCCATAAGGTCTTTAACGTACATCCTGTCGAGGTGAGACGACTCCCAATTCGCAATGCTGGAACTAGATCTTGGTTGCTGTGAAGATGCCATGATCTCTTCAGCTTTAGTGAGAAGGTACCAGATGAAGTAATACAGCGTCGGTGATAGTTGTAAATGTTAGTTGGGAAGAGGATTATCGATGACCTTTTGAAGTTAGGCGTTGTGCATCATAAGCGAAAGCGCGAGAAACATACCTTGTTGATACGTTGGCATGAACAATTTCAATTATTCGATGGAGTATTCATTTTTCCATATTGGATTAGCTGTTGCGAATCGAAGAGCCTCTCTGACCCAAGTATATAAGCACAACATATTCTTGCCAGTAGGGTGCTGTAGTAAAGAGCAGAATCGTGATTCATTCAAATGTAGTCTCTCAAAATTGGAGCGTTGCATTGAGTGAATGTATATCTATGAATGAAAATGTCAGAAACGAGACTGATAAAGAATATCGCTTAGGGGTAAAGACTAGTGCCGATAGAGAGAATTGTATGAGAAGATTTTTACATACGTAATTGAATTGCGTGATATAAACATTTCGATGAACGACAATTCTGTAAAATATATGAAAATGGTTTTCGTAAAGTAAAAGGTCGATATATAGGCTTTGCTGTGGCGGGGGCTTGGAGCTCTCCAAAAAAAAGGACTTCTCAACAGGTACCACAACAAGTCTCAACCACTAGTAGTGACGCTCTGTCACCGGTCTACCTTCCTTGGATCTCAGAGCCTCTTATTAGTGTCGAAACTTGGAATTTGACACTCCGCTTGTAGTGCTTCAGTACACATAGGTAATCTCCCGATATATGACCTCAACGTCGTCATTGTTTGCGGCACCGGAGTCATTCTACCGACCATCTCTCAATCATCACCCCAGAACTGTTTAAAGTGTCTTCGGAAATGGTGGCTTGTTCTTCATCCATAATTTCATTACGTCTTGATCGTCGGGAGCAAGCCCCCCACCAGATAACAATCCCCATTACCATTAAGACGACAATGTACACAACTATGGAGATCCATAGTGTCTCATCTTTGGAAAAGGATTTGGAAATCATGGTGGAAACTTTGGGTGGATGATAGACAAGCCGATGTCTGGTCTAGAAATATTGTATTAAAGATGATGAATTTTATTTCTGGCGATATGACAGTATATTAGTTTTGAAATGAATGAGTTCTTCTGTGTTATGATAAATTCTAGATATAGTTGAGGAAAATTCGAAAGTGTGGCCTCATTGTGTCGTTAGTTGCCCTACTAATGCTAGCTTTGGTGCTAGATCGTGCTAATGGCGCCCTTAAACTTTCTTGGCAAAGTAGAGAAACTGAATGATCATACACTATATTGGGGTACAAGAGACTTTCAAATCTAAGAGGCGATATCTGTGGTTGAACATCCTTCAGTACTATAATTATAAAATTCATGAAAGACGGATCTGTCGCAGTATCCGATCAGAAATAGGAGAGGAAGATATAAAACCGCGTTGTTGAGACGTAAGAACGGAATGCATTTGAATACATTGAATCTCAAGTCCATGAGCAAATATTCAAGGCAGTATTCAAGAGAAGATAAGAGAAAATAGTATTGAAAGACAAGATGGTGTTCAATACAAATTGAGTAAGAGGAAGCCTAATCCAGATTATCTTACCAACTGAACATTTTCTTCATTTTCGAGAAGAATCGACGAAATACTGGATTATTCTACGAGAAACTTGTTTCGAATTGCAGCCGCAAGAGCTCGCTACCGATAAAGTATTTACTCGCTATAACTTGGCTCTTTGCCGTCGTTCTCCAAGTTGTTACAAATGGATATAAAATGAAAAATCCATTTACAGTCGCCCAAGAGCCCCCTTAAGAGCACTTCTCTCCTGGATTGGCCATGAGTTGAAAATCGCTCAAGCAATATTATGTGTTAATGCAAGAGTCACGGGTATTTTTGATTGAAATTTCATCGCCACACAATGAAGTCAAACGTGGAATTTCCGTTTATACAGGTAGTGGAAGATCACACTTCAAGTTAGGCTGCTACACTACTCATAGTCAATTATAATAATTAACGGTTATTCTATGGTGTTCAAATAATATGGTTGTTTCTTATTGTTCCTTCTTGGTTGCTTGTCATGTCAGTAAGTCTTTGAGCAGTGCATGTTTTAATCCCATCATGAGGATCTCAAACTCATCATTCTTCGATCTTCGAAAATTAGTAATTCTTGGCATGCTTTTGTCCATTACCAGAGCAACAACTACAAACCATATTCATGCTACTCATGCTACAGTTGCGTCATAAGCTAGCAGTACATTTCCTGTCCGTCAGTTGTTAAAGTCAAAAGTCAAGATTTACTAGTACTATCAAAATATATCTTTATCATAGGCATCTTGTAAATCAGAAGCTATCTATATCTAAGAGCAACCCCTGGCACACTGTTCTTTTTCAAGAGTTTCACTTCCACAAGTTCATGCACTTAACATGACATTTTGGGCAAGGCATTCTATAAAATGATGTACAGTCAAATTTTAGCTGTTTTGTCAAGCTTATCATACAAAATGGATTGTAATTCTAGAAAAACTTCATCCTGACCTAAAAGTTATTCGCCATTTCTAAAACAGTCCTGATTTATGTAGAAAAATAGATAGAACGCAGTATTGTGGATCGGGAGACAGAGAAAGTATGGTATTGTTCTATCATATTTGTCTCCTGAAACTGACATCCTCTAACTTCTTGGGTTTACTTGATTGATATCAGGCGACCAGATCTTTTCATCTATGCTCACTGTCAACTCCACACTTACAGTCAAGACTCCTCAAACACCACGATTTGGCAAAGGCTAATGTAATGCAGGAAAAGATCTCTCCTGCATGGGACGCACAAAAGAGTGCCACATATTAAACATAGTCTTCACTCTGGACACCCTTCCCCCAAGGATTGTGGTTTCCGATTCCGTCTTCGCTTCTCCTGCTGTAGTCCGCGGTACTCACTACTCTCTCCTGTCTCAGTCCAGCTCCTTCGCCACTGTTGGTATTATTACTAGATGCATTGCCCATTTCCCAACTGCCGATTCTTTCGTGTCTCGTGGTAGCACCAATTCCAGGTCCTTTTACTATATTAAGATCTGTGTCGGACGCGAGCTTTTCGGGACCTTTAAAACCACCCCCACTCGCGGACGAGCCTCGTTTTGCAATTCCAACTCCTCCTGCAGAGTTGGAAATCATCTTGTCGCGACGGTGCATTCTGAACCCAAATATTGCAAGAATTGATGCAATAAGCATCACAACTACCAACGTAACAACTGCCCCAATAATGCCACCAACTACACCGTTGACACCCTTTGAACGAAAAGTCTTAGTATTGTTTGAAGCGGAATTGGAAGACTCGTTGCTGAGAATGGCTGCGCAGAATAATGAGAGAGAGCCACAAGAGCTGCACCAGGCGTTCAAATCATTGATGGCAAACTTTCCGATTTCGGTGACAAAATCATTGTACTTGATGTCGATTTCTGAATTGCCAAGATTGAAAAGGGGATAAGATATCAAAGGGTTGGTATCCGAGGTTCCATTTCTGAACAAAAACCTAACCCATAATTCAGTCGCTTCTGGGAATGAATTGGATGAATTAGATTGTCCTTCTTCAACATAACTAAATAGCTCAAAGGCCATCATACTTCCATGTTCTGGCAATCTTGAGAAACGCCTCCTTGTGAGATCTGAGGTTGAGAGGGATGAGAGGTAAAAGAAGGCCAACATTGGTTCGTAGGAACCAAAGTAAAGGGATAGTTTGTCGCTGACCCCAGAGCTCGAAATTGTCTGTTGAAACTGTTGGATAATTTTGGAGGCAAAAGTTTGACCTGCTATATATTGAATACTGGATCCTGTGCTAGGTGTATTGAAAGAAATAGCCTGTTCTGATGCAAAACCATTCAGAGTCTCTAGAAGACCGAATGAATTGGTCATGTCATAGATAGAGCCATTATGATTATATTGGTAAAGTGCATAGTAATAAAGGTTGATTGCGTTGCCATAATTAAGTAGAGAGCTATCGATTCCGGCGAAAAAAGTGTTCGCAAGAGAGAGATAAAATTCATCAGTGCTAGCCATCATAGAATTGGAATTCGGAGATGTCTTTATGAATTTTGTTGCCATGTCGTAGGTTCTACATTGGTCATTCCCCGCAATCCTGTATATATATCAGCAGACATTCCATAAATGAGGAAGATGGATAATAAGTAGAAGGTGAGATACCTACCAAATGTAGTTATAATCCATTGACCTCAGCGATTGAATATTGGGATATTGATAACCACCTAGTGGATAGTTGATGACGGATCCATTGGCCAGAATCTATCATCACAACACGTCTTCATATCAGTAACAACTCAGATTACAAGAACAGTAAACAACGATAAACCGATATCATGAGACTGAGGGATAGGGAGACATAGAAATGAAGGCAGATTGAGATATGAAACATACACTATCTGTTCCTTGTACACCCGTCACGGGAGGATAAAGTCCTTGCATAAAAGCTTGCGCACTCCCAACGATATACTCATCACTGGTACTCCATACTTGCAATTGGTTATTGACAATATATTGATCACTTAGGCCGTTGACGGGTAGACCAAGGGTAAGTTGTGTCGAGGTAGAATTTAGGTAACGGTCGCGAATGACGGATCCCGAGTTATAGAGTTGACTAGCTCCAAGAGGTGTCAGAACAGGAGAAGTGACATTGATCATCGTAGGGGTGATTTCCCCATAATACGTGTAAACAATGGAAGACCATGTTATGGGTACCATGTTTGACTGAGCTTTGGAGAGTGAAGTCATGGATAACAGAAATAATGCAGCTCCCAAAGTCATTTTGATAGTAGTTATAGCTAGGTAACGAAGATTGAATGGCCCGGTTGATGTCTGAAGTCCAAAATTGCATCCAAGGTAGTCTTAACAATTGAATTTGTGTGAAGAATGAAGTTTTGGAAAATGCCTTCCAGAACGATCTCAATTCTCGCGCCAAGTATCCGAACAAAAGATCTAAACTGTGATGATTGTCGTCATTAGCTGTGTATTATATCATCGCTTTCAGCACCTCGAGTCATTCCTTTGTGCGAAAGACTTTCTCTGATCTAAAGCTTCTCGAAACGAGTTCGCGATAAGCTTCAAGAGCTGGATGCAGTTGGGAAATGCGGGGTAAAGTTAGAAGCTTCGTTTGCGACAACTTTCGCGGCGAAGTAAGTTTTTTGATGGTATTATAAGTTGTAAAAGCATAGAATGATACTATGCAGGAAGATATTCCGGAACGTAGGTAGTATAGGATGGTGATATTCGGGATCCAAGATATTACACGCTCATTTATACCTACGCATACCAGTAGTACATTGTTTGTGTGCTATGGGGATTTGGTAGAAATGACGACAAACTGTCACTTATACGTAACTGCCTTGCGATGGAAGCTCCAAACTCTAAGTACCCACTTGGTAACTTTCCTTCAGGATTGGTATTCTTATCAGTTGCTCACTTGAGCTACTCGGGCTTACTCGAGCTTCATCCTTACCTCTTGACCAAATCGAGGATAGATTTATGCAATCAAAGATCAATCACACGATGAACTTTGCCTATTGGCTATAGTTGACTGGGCGATTGATGAACGAGGTTTGTAGCGTCCTTGCAAACGACCGGCTTGACAATGTAGGTATGCTCTCGGACATTGATTAGAGCTTCTTCAGGTAGCCGCCCTTACAGCCGTTTTGTGGCTGGACCGTCTACATGCATATTTGGTAGAAGATACGGTTATGCGATATAATCGAAGCTTACCTACCTATGCAGTGCCATGTGGATGCTTGGCGGAAGAGCATGTGAACGCCTTTGGCATCATACCAAAATGCCTTCTACCGGACCGCCTTGTCGAAATCCCTTTGAGAAGCGGGCTTGGTTCTCCGCAGCCCAAAGCTTAAAAAAGCCTTTATTGATGCTGCGATAGCTCTGTCAAATCTACAACAAAGGCAAGACTGATGAACACAACAATCCTGTAATCGCAAATTCCATGCACATGCTGTAAGGTTAAGCGACCGGGAGGGATATTGATGGATCTTACATCGGCATTATTTGTCACATATCATGTCAGCCGTATAAACTGTAGAATGATATTACTGATGGAACCACATACATTAATGTTGACGTTGTACGAAAAACAAGAAAGCATTATCATTTTGATTTCATGGACATGTGATTTCATTCATAAACGCTAATACTACCAAAGAACCGTAACCAGGCTCATATTGCCCTTAAATCCCCCAAAATTGTACAAATTAAAATACTACTTGCTTGATTAAAAGATCCTTAACCGAAGAGAGCATCACCCAATCTGATTCTTACAGACTTGGTTTGTGTGTAATTGCTCAAAGCTGCTTCGCCCAACTCACGTCCAATGCCGGATTCTTTGTATCCACCGAATGGTACTTGGTGGTGTAGCATGTTATAACAGTTGACCCAGACTGTACCTGCCTTGAGAGCATTGGATACACGGAGAGCAGTATTGAGGTTCTGGGTGTGGACGGCGGAGGCTAAGCCGTAGTTGGAGCCGTTAGCGATCTTGATAATCTCCTCCTCAGTGGAGAACTTGGCGATGGAGCAAACAGGTCCAAAAATCTCCTCTTGCATGATCTTCATGTCTTCGGTAACATCAGAGAAGATAGTGGGTTGAATGAAGTATCCCTTGTCACCATGTCTCTCACCACCAGTAACAACGGTGGCACCGGACTTCTTACCCTCATCAATATAACCCATGATACGATCGTATTGAAGTTGGGAGACTTGTGGGCCTTGGAATGTTTCGTGGTGGAATGGGTCTCCGACCTTGTTGGCAATGGCACGAGCTTTGAAACTCTCAACGAATTTATCGTAGATACCATCTTGAACGTAAACTCTTGAACCAGCACAGCAAGTTTGTCCGTGGTTGAAGAAGATACCAAAGTTCACCCAGGAGATAGCGTTCTCGATATCGGCATCATTGAAAACGATATTTGGTGATTTACCTCCGAGTTCAAGTGTGACCTTCTTCAAGTTGGATCCAGCAGCAGCCTTCATGATTTGACGACCGACAACAGTAGAACCAGTGAAAGCGACCTTGTCGACATCCATGTGAGATGCGATGGCTGCACCTGCGATCTTTCCGAAACCCGAAATGATGTTAACCACTCCTGGAGGGAAACCAGCTTCCTTGATGAGGTTTGCGGCAACAAGTGCGGAGAGAGGGGTTTGTTCAGCAGTTTTAAGAACGACAGTGTTACCAGTTGCGACAGCGGGACCAATCTTCCATGACCACATAAGCAATGGGAAGTTCCATGGAATAATTTGACCACAGACACCGATCTAGAGAGATGTTAGCAATTGATTTTCGTCTGGCTGCAAATCGAGAGATGACATACTGGTTCTTGCTTTGTGTATGTGAAGTATTCTGGGTCGGTATCGATAACCTTTCCTTCAATCTTATCTGCCCATCCACCATAGTATCTTAAACATCCAGCGACGGCAGCAACGTCACCCTTTGCCATTGAGATTGCCTTTCCGTTGTCTAACGATTCGACAGCTGCCAATAAATCGGCATTTTTCTCAACCAATTCTGCCAACTTGACGAGTAATTTGCCACGGCCTTCAGGTGTAACATGTTTCCAGTCTCCTTCATATGCTTTTCGTGCAGCGGCGACTGCGATGTCGACATCTTTTTCGGTGGCTTCGTGTACGGACGTGATGACTTCTTCAGTGGTAGGATTGATGACTTCAAAAGTCTTTCCGTCAACACCTTTAACCCATTCGTTGTTGATGAACCTGTTGCGATAAGATACTGTTAGCCTTTGTTCGATGTCTGCCTGCGGGTGCGGGGTAAATAATGAGGGATCTTTGGATAGCAACATACAATCCTGTGGGTTGAGTATATTCGCCAGTAAGTGGCGTTTTGAGTTGAACTGAAGTCATGATGGGTATATGAATGCGACGCGCGAGGGAAGTAGTGGTCTTTGAGTGTATTTATTGTGGTATGTGAGTCGGCTCGCTGGAACTGTGAAAAGTTGAGGAGGAATGGAAGAGAGAGATGGGGAAACAGACGAGGTGAGGGGTCGGGTAAAGGGTTTAAGTAGTAGTGAATGGACAATTGCCTCCTTTCACGAGAATTATTAATTACAAAGTGTCGATCCAAACTAATCATATGTGAACCCGAACGCAACCTTGAAGGGAAGGAGGCGGAGGGGTGGTGGCATCAATAGTCGGCAAGTATCTACGCAACGCATGCTACTAGCAGGTATTCACCCGGTTTCTTGTTGCAATTAGTCAAATTGGTGAGACGCGGGGTGGGTATTGGATATTTGAATGCTATCTTGGCAATGTTTCTCAGGGAGCTATGGAGACACCAGACTTGCGTGTCTGGGTTCCGTCCGGGTAACCTGGTAGGCTGGCAGTGGTAGCTCCTGGGCGGCAAGATCCCATGGAGATTGAGAGACGTTGATTTGCTCGTGCAGTCTTTGAAGGGAGAAAGCGACAGCTGTGTGGAACTCGTCTACCACTCGACAACATGCAGCTCCAAAACCACTGCATACATTCCCACCTCTCACCCTGTGACAATCTCTGAAGATGTCAAAGCAAGACCAGAAGGGGAACGGAAACGATTCTGGCCCTCATTTACTTCCCAGCGCTCCCCAACTGATTAAGAGGCTGAGAAAATAAACTTCCTATCAGCGAAGGGTGGAAGGCACGAGGTGCTCACCTACCCACCCACCTCATACCTCGCGCGTGCTTCATGCTCCACACTTTCGGTGGCATTTTGAGGGGTAGGGGTAGAGACACCTTTCGACATCATCCAATCATTTGAGGCGCTTCCACAAGTTGTCGCAAATCAAGTCAAAGTTCCGTTTGCCCTTGAAGCATGAATTAATCATCGGCGCGTGCACTACCTAGGTCGCTGGCTCGCTGGCTCGAGTCTGGCGTTCGATGTGCAAGAGGGGACAGCTCGCGCGCGTTGGTGGGGGCCCAGCAGCGATCCACCCACAAAATATGTCACCCTTTACTCTGTACATTTGCATTTACGCTCTAGACGCTCTCGAGAGTTCAAAATTACCCCTCACTCGCGGAGATCTCTGCGACTTCGAGTGCCGGGATCTTTTGATGGAATGGGAAGGTACATCCTGATGGATGTCCTATCATAACTCTGACCCTATCTACTCCTGTAGTCGTCGAGTACCTACCCCCTTGAACGATGGATATGCTGGATACGTTAATTAAGGTTCCACGGGTTCCTCGCCATACTACCCAGTAGGTAAATGTTGTGTTGATTTTGTCAAGCTCCCAACGCATGAATTTATGACCACGTATATCTACCGATATCTACCTACATCTACCTACATCTACCTACATCTACCTACATCTACCTTGACATCTGTTTCCTTGTCCCGTTGAGTTCTTGACTGTGCTCTCGCCGTATCTCTCCAGATCTCTCTCGGTCGATCGGGCTAACGTAACCTCGGTCCCCGCACTTTCGTGGCATTGTTCCCGCGATCTTTTAAGCTTCTTGTCATAAGGTACCGTCGCAGTGAAAAATTGAGGATTAATCACCGATAAAATGATCGGAAATTCGGTGATAAAATCTCACCATCACAATAGACTCCGAATCAGTCAATGATGTGTAGGAGCCATCGGTTTATCGTTTCATTCCATTGCTGGGGAAAGAAAAAAGCTGGAGAGCCAAACGGACATCAGAGCGTTTCCATTTCTCCAGATTTCGTTCCGTTCCTGGGGTCATGGGGGAGCGGAAGGAATTTCCGCGCATGCTTGAGGCGGCCAACCTTGATTTATGAGGTCCGTTCAACGATTAGGTAAGATTTTGTTTTTCTTTGGTCGACTCTCCCTTGACGCCTCTTCATCAATGGAGAATGGAGAAATGAGAATTCATAAACCCTAAGAACGACGTCTCGTTTTACTTCGCCCGACGCATCCATTCTGATTTATATCGCCCCTTTCGCAAGAAAACCCTGAATACCAAGAGCAACGTGTCATCATACCTCACTATCTGTACTTCTTCGTCAAAAATTCGGTTACTATTCGGATCCAGCCCAACTTCATGCTCTAGTTCGGTCAAATTGTGGACATGATGAGTTGGACACTCATTCAACGGATTATGGATATCAGAAGAATTTAGATGGACGACCACCTGCTAATGCAACACCTTTTTCTACTTGCTTGCTGCTTGCTGTTCCCTTTGGGTTAACCCGACCAGTTCTGGCTTCATGATCAAGACTCACGGTCTACTGATGGGTGCTACGTATCGACACGAGATCATTCATGTACCAAGACTCATTCAGTTCCGGTGTACGCATCAGCAGTTCGGCGATGAAATCATTCACCCACCTGAGTAATCGGGATATTTTGAGTGTTATACCTGATGACACGCTACATTTTTGGGATAACCATCTCCGTCCCGCCATACACAAATTCTACACGGGATTGGTTAGGTATGATTAGTCATGACACTCATCTGGTAATCGTGTGAAAGGAATGAGGTTAATTTTCAGACAGATGCGGTGGAACCAAGGCCAAACACGCTCATGTAGAAGATAAGCTTGGGGCGGGTGAGTTCCTAAGAGGTTCTCCGTGGTCGTCTATCTTTGATCCAGCTTCCCTTGAATATGCTGAGGGTGAAGAGAGCATGTCTGCAGAGCTCTCTAAATCAACAACCTCCTTGCACTCTGGACTATTCGAATGAGGGGATTCGCGAGAGATCACATGCTTTGTACCGTTGAAAACATTCTCTAATCAGATGATTGCGAGGTTTAGATGGAAAAGGGGAAGTGCTCAGTCTCCACTTCCCAAAGACCTCCATTGCCAAAAGAAATAAGAGATACGGTAAGACTGGTAGGACTTTTGAGGCAGGTAAGAGACTCATAAGTGTATTGACAGACGTAATTCCTTCAGCTGGAGTTCACGATGTATTCCACCGGCGAACGCTACTTGAGATATTTTAACCACAATGCAGATTGATCCACGCTGGGGGGAATTCTAAGCAGATAGCAATCATGACAATGGGATCAATCAACGCGCCTGGTATTGATCAAGACAGCTGTCTGCATGGGGTGAGAGACGAAGAATTGTGACCTATGAACTAGATCGACAACAAAATCTCATCTCATTCCCAAGATTCTGTGTAGAATGATAAGGGAAGCAAGTGACCATGTGAAAGTCTGTAAATACCATGTCATCCCTTTCAATTTACTACCACTCATAGATTTCCCTCTCGCTATCGTAATAAAGTGACTCCAAAACGAAATAGTAGCTGAAACTGATAGATATTCCATGCTCGTATTTGAGTATACTAACATTTGACTGCTAATTCTGCCTTCACGCCTTTCTCGAAGAAAATATCTATACTCGAGTAGATGGATGGTTTTTGCAGTTGATCACTTCTACCACAAGATGATTTGCAATTAAAAATTATGACAATCAAGAAATTCACTTTTTCGGAGAGGACATCTTCAATATCAACAGAATATCTACGCAATAGACTGTATTAATGGATAATTTTGATTCGTGGCTTCCTTCTGTGTATCTATCATTTAAACGGTTGAGATTTGTCTGATGGGGTTTTAGGTTTCAATTTTCAGGGCTAAAATATCACATGACTGATAAGTTAATGACGCTTGTTTAATCTAGATTTGGTACGAATGGAAAATTCTCTGTTGCGCCTATACAAATAATCTTGCCTGATCCAGAACAAGAGGTGTCTCTTCCAAATTTTCATGCGACTTCAACCATGGCAGATTCATCTGTAAACTCATTGACAATGGCTTCAACTAATGATGGTACGTTTATGGAGAACATGACGATGAAGGTCGAGAGGAAACCTACAATTCAAGCCAACCCCATTTTCCCCTTTCACTCCGTCATTCTAACAGCTGATCTTCGCAGATGTTCCGATAAAACTCGAGGCCACTCAAAATCTTCCATCCTCCCCTCAATTGTCTGCATTAAAACGAAGAGTTTCATCGGCAGAGTTAGAATCGCCAGAAAAGAGGCAGAGGATTGAATTCGAATCAACGCAACCACAACTTTCCATCCCCGACTCCGCCAGTCAAATTGTCGACATGCCACCCGCAGATGATGTGGATGATGGTCTGGGCGATCTCGATATTGACGCTATCATTGCCTCCGGTGTTGCTCATGTCTCTGCCGAGTATCAAGATGCGGGAACTATGGAAATGAATGATCATACCTCCCACCAAGACCAATCGCATGAAGCCAATATAAGTACACTTTCTCCCCCGAAAACTCCTCGTTCTCAGATTCGACAACCAAACAGCCGCGCTGCCTACGAACGACTCCGTACCGATCATCAATTGTCTCTGCAGGTGATAAGTCTAATGTCATTGGAATGTTTGGTATGGATATCCTCAATGCGAAACTACAAGGATAGCTCTAATTCATCTTCAGGCTGTTCAAATGTTGAACATTCTTTCCGAAGGAGGATACGATGAGATAGTCGTAATGGTAACGCAAAGAGATACTGCTCGTGGACTGTCATTCCAAACATTGAACGATCTTTTCGATAAAACAAAAAGAATTTATGGAACTTCAACTTTTCTCTCTGCCGACGAACTCAATATCATAGACCCAGCTCAGCGAGAGATTATCAGACTTGCGAATCATGCGACTTTTGTATCCAGTGTATTTGGTGGACAAGAGGTTGGATTTTATGAACTCAATGAACATTTCGTCAATACCTGGACTCGGGAAGGAGAGGCCATATCGAAAGCATCGGGCCAATTGCTCATGAACTTGAAGACACAAATTATTGTTGCAGCACTATCAATGGAAGAGTCTGACAAACCTGTCGAGGATCTTATAGATGAGATATTTTCTCCAGAATTCCGCAATCTTCTCTCCCACAGGCATCCCTATCCTCTCACAGATGATGAGCTACAACTACTTGTCGATTTAGATATTAGAAGAGTATATTTGATTAATCAAGGAAACGATCCCGCCAAAATTAGTAAGATTTTATCCCTCATTACTTTTCTCATACTGACCAATATGCAGAGGAACTTAGTGATCTCTTCAACTGGGACTCTTTTCTAAGATCCACCCATATTCATATGGATGCTTATAGACCATTGGTAGAGCCCTATATGTCTAAATATGGGCTCACGATCCCCACTTCGACCGGATATTCGCAGGGTGCGAATGGCGGTCCATCGAATGGAAATTCTTTTACATACGCTGGCACTAATGCAGATGCTGAGCATACAGCTCAAAATGTCCCCGAAGATACAGGCATATATCAACAATCGACTACTCCACAAAATGGTATGCTTGTACCAAATTCATCTACCATCCGTAACTAATTTACTTCAAGGTTATCGTCAATCTCAATATCAAACTACCTATCAGCCCCCCAATCAATCACCTAATACTTACTCAACTCAATATAATACCACTAATACATCTACAACTACACCTCATCATTCTCAATCGGAATCAACCTCTGCTCTTTACGAAAAAGCTAGACAAGCTGCAGCTGCAAAGAATAATCCGGGACAGAAAGCCAGACCTGGACTGCCATCTCAACGTCGACCCTGGAGCACAGAAGAAGAAAATGCCTTGATGGCAGGTCTCGATTCGGTAAAAGGTCCACATTGGAGTCAAATACTTGCCCTTTACGGCGATAAAGGATCAGTCAGCACTATTTTGCGTGATAGGAATCAAGTTCAACTAAAAGATAAAGCGCGAAACCTCAAACTATTCTTCCTCAAGAGTAATATTGAGGTTCCATATTATCTTCAATGTGTGACTGGTGAACTCAAGACCAGAGCACCAACCCAAGCGGCTAGAAAGGAAGCGGAAGAGAGGGCCAGACTCGCAGGGAATGAAGAGAGCGCAAGGTTTCATGGTGTATTGGCACTGGCTGCAGGCATGCAAAATTCAAACCAAGAGAATGGAAATGGAAGTCCCTATCAACAAACTCCAGAGCCTATGGAAGATCATAAAAGCGGAAGCAATAGCCCCGAGATATTGCAAGTTGAGGAATCTGGACATGATGATTCACAACAAGTCGAAAGTCATCAACAAAGTCTGGAAATGCAGGAAATGAATGTGGAGGATAGATTGAGACAGCAGTTGTTAGCTGCTACCAATATCTAAGGCGAGCTTTTTTTTTATGATGGGTGGAACGATATCTGGCGCAATAAGGAGTGATGAATGATTCCTACCTCTGCAAGTGGTGTTTTTGGAAGCCTGGGTTTGCAACGGGATCTCCCAGTTTTGTGAAGACTGAAGATAATATGGCGCTAGGGGTTGACTGCCTGTGAGGTACGTTTGCGTAACCATGGAGGATGTGCAATTTTTTGTAATCTCCTGGAACTGACGAATAAGCTGTACACATTACGGGTCTAGATAGCAAGATTAATCGGATGTTGGAGGGACTATAACGAATATTATTGTTCATATTTTATAGAGCACATTGATGATTTGTGCCTAAGTCAATCCAAGTGTTTTGAAGCTGTTGGATGATCAGAACTTTGAAGAATAGAAATTTCCGAAGATGATATCAAAGTCGATTGATTAGACAGGGAGTGGAATCGTTCCAATCATGAATTTCTTATGACTACAGAGGGCTCTCTACTTGTGTAATGCTTCACTCAAACGATCACCGACTCATGGAATTCCAAAGTTCATTGATCGCCACACTCATGCCTCCCAGAACTTTTTCTATCAATGTCCTATAAAGAGCCCGAAATTATCTTCATGCATGACTACTTAGTACCTGGTACTTCTTTAAGCTTGGTGTAAGGAAGCTATTTCAGTAGAAAAGTAGAAAATGTTGATGCGAATTCATAAACTTCCATGAGTTTTGTATATCACAAGGCTATCTTTGCCTCCTCACCTCCATACCTAGATATCACAATTGAAGTCAAAAGATTGCCTGAAGCAGCAACCAAACATCCATCCACCAACCTCCACTCCTCATCGCTGAGCTGTCCCTGGCCACTCAGGGCTCTCAGCTCTTCTAAAATCTCATTCTCGGTCCAGAGCTGTATAGCGTAAGCCATTGACTTCGCTGCTGCAACACCATTAATACAATTGACCTGCATAATAGTATGTACTAGATTAATCATCTCCTTCGCTCTCCCTTCAAGAAATTGCTTCGCTTCTTTATCGTACGAAGCAATATCATTGGCAATAGAGATTTGATCACCAAGGTAGCCGAATAGGCGATGAAGTTTTGGACTACGTAGGTCGACCTTCAGATGTAGAGAGAATTTGGTACATGCCCACGTGAATCTGGCCAGAAATATTGTCAGAAAAACATAGAAAATTGGAATGGCTGGTTTACCTATTTGCGATGTCATCATAACGATAATCAAGGTATTCCCGTACAGATGAAAATTTCTCAGGGTGCTCATGACGACAAAACTCAATAAGTTCTTGAAGCACCTCTGCACCTGCATTTCCTCCATCTTCCTTATCCCCGTCTAAGAATCCTTGCCTGATTTCATGCATTCGTCTCTGTAGTGGAGTGTCTGCTATAGACTTGGAGACATTGCCTTGAATACGTCCAATGAAATCATCTCGCACCTGGCTGGTCTTCGAGCAATAAGCTTGACGACTTGAACAATATACTCGGAGGGTTACTTACAAATTTTGAGGATGCATTTTCCCACATGTCTAAAGATTGTGAGAATAGGCTCAAAGAGAATAAGTCGAAACTATGAAAAGCGACTTACCATCAAATATGAAGATCAAAATCACGCTTTGAGCTAGAAGCTGGATTCTTTTCTCATTCGCATCTGCAAACATATAAATGCTAAATCGACTATATGTATCCAAAACCGGACTTCGGAGCTGTCGTTTGGCAAGAGTTGCCATAGATTGTCCGTTGGTTAGCATGGCATCCTTGCAGTGTTGATCCTGCGCAAATAACTCGAGTAACTCTCTCGTCGCCCTCTCATTCGCTTTCCAGTGTTTACTCTGTCGAAAATTTCCAAGCCCAGTGTGAACTGGTAGATGAGCCGCTCCAGGGTAGATGGCAATTCTATTTTTCCTGGTATTCCCCTGTATTTCGACTGATTGTAGTTGCAGCACGTCATTGAGAGTGACTTGTTGTGCCTGCAACCACTTTGGCTTCTGAGGGAGATAATCGTAAATATATCTAATTGGACAAATTATATCTGCATTCTTTCCATTGGTGAAGTTATCGAGATCAGCGGGGACATTCTTGAGTGATCCGTTGCCATTGGCTTTCATAACAAGATTCATATTGAGGAATCTTGTTTGCCAGATTCAAAGATTTTAAGAGGTTCAAGCCAAAAGTGATTGTGTTCCAGCCTTCAAGGTCTTTAAGTGTTGGAAGTGCTTGCCCAAGCCGTTAATGATTCGTCAGCTAACTCGAGGTTGCTTTTCGCCCGATATCAGAGTGTTTCTGCAAGTACCTGCAGGGTGAGAATGGCTAAGGGGTTCTTCACTACGATATGGGACACTATGTTACAATCATGCAGCAACGTGTGCGGCGTAAACAATCACTGCATGAGACTTTTGGGAAGGTGCTCCGACAGAGCGCTAAGTGCGGAGCACGAATTTGAGGGCACTACCAGGGGGAAACCTAGCGGTGATATGGAGCGAAAGTGACGCCTGCTTTAGTCAGTTACGTTAATTTTATTATTTCTAAGAAGCAGGGCTAGTTTGTTGTTTTCAATCACTTCGGTCAGACGGCCGAGGAGCGATTTGATTTAGCTATGTAGCCTTGACTACAATTTCTATTAGTATATTGAGTCGCCGGTATGAATATATCAAGTATCAAATACATCACTGAATCATGAATATCAAAGTTTGGCATCTGTCAAGAGACACAGCTGTTGAAAAAATGCGAGATTTACATCCGTCTAAGGGCAGACAAAATTCCGCCGGTTATCACATGCCATCAAGCGAATTGTAAGAACATGCCAATTTATGGATTTATATGCGCCCTCCCCGTGTCATGCTTCATGACGATCATTCATACAACGACGCTTCCTCCCAATTCATCGTCAAATTTGACCTTTTACAGTCTTTTGCCAAGGATCTTTACTCTGACCCCAAGACTATCTGGATATGGCTCTCCGATGAAACAATCCCGGACAGATTCAACGTCACGTTCTCGCAAGGTATCATGTAGCTGTAGTTCATATCTTCTTAGCAACGTAGCTAGCACTACGTATAACTCGGTATAGGCAAATCTTGAGAAGGTACCAGAAGTCAGTTTTGATCAAGGAAAAATCGTAGCAGTAGCATACCTCATTCCCTGACACATCCGAGTACCTTTCCCAAAGGGCACAAAGTAACGTTCTGGGACAGGATCTTCCCCCAACCAGCGATTTGGATCAAATTTGTGTGGATTCTCATATATATTAGGATCAAGTAGAATATCGTGAATCGTCATGCTTGTAGGCGTCTTATGATGAGTCAGCCAACCAATTACTCGATTACAAAAGGAAAAAATGCAGGACTTGCCATTGGTGGTATCTTCCAATTCTTATAGGCCAGCTCAGTATGAGCCATTAATGGCATTCTTGATGTGATAATTGCAGATATTCGTAATGCCTCCTTGACGGTTGCAACCTATTCTTGTGAGTTGTAGCTCAAATGAAAGGATTGGATGACTGTATAATACCAAGTAAGGAAGCCCTTCTAAAGCTTTTGCGGATGGTGAGATGGAGTAATCGGGCATTGCTATATCTATTTCATCCCGTAATCGTCTTAAAATTTGACGGTCAGACAGTATATAGAACATGGCGATGCTCAGAGCGCGAGATGTGGTTTCGGCTGCTGCGGATATCACCACAACTGCTTCATGAGCAAGTCGTTTTGCCGATTTCTCATGAGCTGGTAGATTGCTATCCGATATGCATTGAAACAATGCCATATTAAAAGAAGTTTCAAGAATTTTCTGCTTTTCTTGGCTCGCCTGTTGCTGGGATAAAAATCGCTCGGCAAAAGCTCGCATTTCCTATAGCATGGAACCATCGTGTTAGTACTGAAAAGTAAATTTCTTTATCCAGGAAATGGTACTCACAGCATGATACTGCACTAGTCTGGATAGTTCAGGCATGAAGAATCTTAGAATTTTGATAGGAATGTAAAGAGCTACGGTCATCATCCAGGGAAACTGCTTCATCAGCGGCGTTATTCTGGCAACAGCCCTTATTGTTGCGCTCCAGTCGACTGCAAGCGTCTTGTTTTCTTGAAGATCCTTATTTTCCCCGAGCGCATACCTTGTGATTGTATCTGTGGTGAAGGCGAGGAAAGTAACGCGGAGGTCGATTATTTCTTTCGTACTCAAATAACGTTCAAATTGGTCCGAGAGGATTCGTACTTGATCCAGTATCAAAGGGTGGGCATCGGATATCGCACGCGTAGAGAGTAAATGACTATTGGCAGCGCGACGTTTTCTATGGATATCATGCTCAACTGTGCCAAAAGCTGCAGCAGGCGGTTAGATAAAATTGATTGTCTCCAAATTCGACAACTACTCACTGCCCAAAGGTGCGCCAGCCATACTTGCAGCTGGCGGATATTTATCCCTTCTGGTAGGATTTCCAGCGTACAGTGTGTCAAACCAGTCAGGGTCTTGTACGTGGAGCTCAAATGGATTTATTCTAACAATAGGTCCTAGCCAGTTAGCTTTCATCGATAACGATATCGATTATGATTGTAGTTGGCAGCATTTTACTTACCATATATTTCATGCATTCGCTGTATTTCCCAGGCAAATTGCCCCCCATGGCCTTTCAGCAGGTCGAAGTAGAATTCATACCATTTTGTAAGAGCAGCGAGCTTAGGACCTGGAAATTTGGCCAAAGGATGTAGAAACAGACGATAGACAGATAAGACGGTGATATAGCAAACTAAAGTCGATATTATAGCAGCTGTAGGCCCGATAATGGTTGTCTCCTGGAAAAGCATTGAAGTGTATGTGCAAGAGGAATTGACAGAACTAGAGGAAACGGGGTTTCTCTTCGCCAACTTTGACGTTCTTGACACATTGCTCTGTGCTGACTGAGCTGTATAAATCAGAAATGAGAATGCATAAAGCTAATGATAAAAGCATCTCCACTTGAACGAGAAAGTCAAGGTAGCTCGTGACTAATGCGCTACGGGCTTGCATCCAAAAGCAATATTATTCCAGATATCCAGTCTGCAGTCAGTAAACTTTCTGCAACCTTCCGTATGTGACATATCACCACCCTAGACTACTAGTTGATAGTGGGTGCCTCTCTACGAAGTAAGAGATTCCATACGACTGGTCCCATTTTCAATTTTCACCCCGCGTAGAGATTAAAAGAAACAAATCCAAAATCTGTTCACATTAGGGTTAGTTCGTGAAATCTGACCAATCAATTACCTTTGACGTGAAAGAGAGAGGCTGTTTCCCCCCACCCGCGGTGAAAATAGCCTCCTATCATATTATTAGTATTTATACAATCCAATTTTATTAATTGAGAAATCGTTAATTTTTTGTGAAGAAATGAAGCCGAGGCTCACGTTAGGCTCGAATTCAATGATGCGCCCTTGGATCTTTCGACTTAACATCCACGGTGATCCCTTCCACCCACTCAATAAGCAGTGACATTCTACCCGCTCCAAAGTAGGGAAGCAAGTGCAGGTCTTTTGCTTTGGTAAGCTAAGTAAGGTGGTAAGGACGCCAAATGACCTTTTCGTTCAATAATCGATCCACTTTCCTCCCTAAATCATACGGAGGTACATGCCCTAATTTTTGTCTCACCGTTTTTGAAGTCAATGATTAATTTGTGTTGGCAAAATGATTTGATTGATGGTAAATTCAAGGCGGTGAGACAAAAATTAGGGCATGTACCTCCGTACATCTTGATTACTTATTGCGTGCTTTTCTCACATTATAGGAGTTTTAATCTGTCTCCATGTTTTGCCTCTTTCCATTTGCATTTAGCATAGCATTGACCCCCTACGAAGAATTATTCTGTATGGGGTCTTGCGATACTGCCGGTGTACTAGATGTATCCCCTGATTAGCTCCTGCGTTTTCCTTTACAATTTATTGCAACAGCATATCAATTTAATTTATCAACAACCTAAATGAATTCGAAACACGGATCAATAAAATCCTAACGAGCACCAGAAAGTAACTAATGGTACTCAATTATGATTAAAAATAATTTTTGAAATATTATGCCTATGTAATATAATCTGAGCATATTCGGATGAACTGTAATAGAGGTTAAAACTTATATTACAATAAATAATAATATTAGTTATTGTAGAAGACTTAGTCGGATTTAGCTATAGTCACCAGGCACTACTTATATTAGCCTATCATCGAAAATACACTAAAATTCAACAAAAACGCTTTCAATTTAATATAATTCTATAAAACTCTTTAAGAGCATTTTTTGATTATTTCAATTATTTTCATTAGAAATTTCATGAAAATAAAAGAATTTGTTTTCTGAATTTTTTTTTAATATAAATTATTAGTTCAAAGTTGAGATTTTATAAATTTCTTAAAAATCAAGAAATTTATTAGTAAAATAAGCGAAATTTAGAAATTTTATTTTTTAGTTTTTTCAATTATATAAATCACAATAAACTTTTTTTTAATAAATAAAACTTAAATATATAGATTCTTTTACATATAATAAAAATATTAACTAAAATTCAATCAATTTTAAAAGCATTTAATATAAAGTTTATTTAAATGCTAGTATAGTAAAATGACTATTTTTAATATGATTTTAGAAAGTGACTGATATAAATGCCCTAGTACTATATAAGGAATGTCAGGGAGCGATCACCTGATTAGATATATATAGTAGATCTACTATTCTAGAAGCATTTAGAATACTTTATGTTTTTATAGGTTAATAGGAAAATGAATTATTTCTGATATTGTGTTTTAAATATAAGAATATTCTATTTTGAGTTTCTTATTTGTTTGAATTAGAATAAATATAGTTGTTTTCTAAATTCAATTTTAATAATTGATTTAATTATAATTATTATATTTTTAATATTTTATATTTATAGCATTCTTATATTTATAAGATTATTAGTTTTTTTTAATTGATATAATGTGGTTTAACATCGAGTACATTATTTATATCACCGAATACACCACTTTTACCTCAATTTATACTTTTAATCCTATATTATTCAATAACAATTGAATCAATTAATTGAAATTATTAAAAATTTAAAAATTTAGAATCTATTACATTATTTTAATAGATTCTTACATTATATCCTATCTTTCCACATTTATTATAATATTAATTAAAAAATACTTCCTTATTAGAATTCCTTTCTTTTTAATATTTATTGTATTAAATCTAAATATCAATTTTTTATTAAAATAATATATTAAAAACTTTTTATTTAGTAAACATTCCTTTTTGATGTAATTGAATTTTTTATATATATTGATGTTTGTTTAATACTTTATTTGCTATTCGAAATATACAATTCTTTATATTTAAAAGTATATTCTTATAAAATAATCTTTTTATATTTTTAGTTAAAGTTAATATAGTTTCAAATATAAATATAAAAAAGTTTAATTGATAATAAATTATTCAAGATTTAATTAATATTGATTGAAAAAAAGCTTTTATTATATTGTAAAAGATTTAAAAGATTTATTAATTTAGATTGAAAAAGGAAGGAGTAGATATACAAATGTGAATATTTAATTTTGAAAATACAATTTCGAAATTAAATGGAATTAAATCTATTTTTTGGAATTCTGATTTTATATTCTGAGAAGTAATTAATTTTTTATATATAATTTTAAAAATTAGAAAGAATTCAATTTTTGAAATATAATTAATATATATTTTAATAAATGTATTAATTTGATTATTATATAAACATTTTACATTATTGAAATAATTAATATCAAATGGTTGAATTAAATGATTTGAATACAATAATAAATATAAATATATAATATTATTTTTTTATAGTATATTTGAAAAGCTATTGATTTGTAGTTTTTATATTTATTCAATATTAATATTTGATATTTGCTTTTTTTTAAATTCTTAATATATTTATTGAGATATTTTAATTATTCTAAATTTATTTTATTATTTATTTATTTATTAAATATAGATTTAATAGTTTATTTTACAAAAAGATTTGTTTTGGCATATTAATCAAAAAAATAAATTTATTTTTGAATTATTAAAAATAAGGGAATAGTTTTATTCTTTTTATTTTTGTGTATTATTGTTATAGTTTATTTTTGATTATCTAATTATATTATTTTGTTTTTATTATTTCGTTTAGTATTAGTTATTATTATTATTATATATATAATTTTTATTATAAAGTTTGTTTCATCAAAATTATAAAACTCTCTATCCAAAATATTATATTTCACTTACATATTTACAATTAATCGAAATTACTTTTCAAAAAGTTTAAAATCCTTATAAAAAACTCTTTGAAAGTTATAAATATAATTAAAACATGTTTTTAATTTGATTTGATGCTTTATAAATTGATATACCCAAAACTTTCCAATACATTTTATACTTCTCAATTCAAAAATATTATTTGCTATATTTTTTATATTTTTTAATTTAAATAAAAATCCTTTCAAATCTATATTAAATATATATTGAATGATTTTTAATTTTTAATTTTATAATCTTATGGTTATTTGTTTTAATTTTTGTATGGAAAAGCAAATCTTTTATTTTGTGGAGAAATATTATATATATTATATTATATAGTTTGATAGCTTTATAAATATTAAGCTTTTTATTTTTTTGAATAATTTCAATAGCTAAAAGTATTTAAACTTCTTTTCTTATTGATTGTATAATAAATAATCGATAAATCGCATATTAAAGTTGGAAAATATAAATTGAGGTGAAAATGGTGTATTCGGTGATATAGTGCACTTGATATTAAACTATATTATATTAAATAGATTTGTATAAAATACAAGTGAATATTAAAAAGTGATTATTTAATTGAATATATATAATAGATTTATTATTTTAAAAGTATTTAAAATACTTTATTATTACAAAGGAATAGTTATATATCGATTAATCACTTTGATTATATAATAGGTATGTATAATGATAATAAACTAGATTGATTTGAGGTGTGATTATAAGGATCACATTTATCTTATATATTCTAATCGGGCGATAGAATCGCCTAAGGAGGTATTAGGGTTTACTAATATATAGAATAAAAGAGTGTTTTGTGCTTTTAGGAATAGGTGCTCTGGAGGAGTGCTATGTTTAATTATGTGGTGTTGTACAAGACAATGATTTCCGTGACATTTATACTTTTATAGGTTAATAGAAAAATAGATTGTTTCTAATAAGGAATGAATCGAATATATAGTAAAATTGAAGTCAAATTATATATTGAAACTAAAATAGAATTAAGTTTACTTATTTTTCTAGGTCTTCTTTAAAGAATATCTTGGGTTTATATACTTTATAATAAAACTCTAACGTTTTATATATTAGGAGTAATCCACTTTCCTATTAATTTACAAAAGTATAAAGTATTCTATGTCAGGGAGCGATCATCTGATTGGGTATATATAGTAGATCCACTATTTCAGAAGTATCTGGAATACTTCACGCTTTTGTAGATTAGTGGGAAAGTAAATCACTTTTAATATTATATTCCAATTCCAAGAGTATCTTATTCTGAGATTCTTATTTATATAAATTTGAATAAGGATAATTATACTTTGAGTTCAATTTTAATGATTAATTCAATTACAGCTATTACATTTCTAATATTCTGTATTTGTAAAATTCCTACATTTATAAAATTACTAGCTCCTTTCTGATTAGCGTATACCGAATAAATCCATACAAAACAGAAATAAATATCAGAAAACAATCATTTGATTAGATATATATAGTAGATTCATTATTCCAAAAGTATTTGGAATACTCTATGCTTTTATAGGTTAATGGGAAAGTGGATCACTCCTGACATTCTGAATATTTCTAAAATAGTGGATCTATTATATATATTCAATTAAATAATTGCTTTTTAATATTTATTTCTATTTTTTAAAGATTTATTTAATATATATTAATTAAAAAGGAATTAGTAATGTTATGAAGATAGAAATTCTATATATATAAAATATTAAAAATATAATAATTATAATTAAATTAATTATTGAAGTTAAATTCAGAATATAATTGTTTTTATTTAAATTCAAATGAATAAGAATTTTAGAATAAAATATTTTTAAATTCGAAATATAATATTAGAAGTGATTTATTTTCCTATTAATTTATAAAAGAATAGAGTACTCCAAATGTTTCTAGAATAATGAATCTAGTATATATATTTAATCAGGTAATTGCTCCCTAACAATCTTCAAATGATCCGTTTAGTGATATAATCCGCTCGCTAATAAATTATATTATATAATTCTTAGTAATTTAATTGCTTTTTTGTTTTGAGATTATTTCTTTAATGTATTACTAATTCTAGTAAAGTTTTCTTACTTATTATATTATTATTCTCTCTAGGACCTATTATTCTAAGAATTATATTCTATAATGTATAGTTTTTTATAACTAATATTATTTATAGATTTAAAGTCTTTTTAATTATTTAATACTGTTTTGATATTTTGTAATTGAGTCTCTAATATTTATATTATTATTAGAGTATTCAAAAATAGCTAGTTTGATACATTTTAAAATAATTCACTTGGTGATATAATCTGCTTAATAATAAACCATGTTATACTTGTTATAGAATTTCATAGACTCACTAGACATAGTACCATTGATAAGCATAAAAAAATATTAATGTTGCATTGCATCACCAATTCGATGATATAACTCCAGGTGGAGTCTCCTTGGCCGCATCTGATTGCCCTTCAATTGTCTTCCGCTGCATCCCAGGAACAACCGATCTGCCGGACTTGCCGGACTATCACACTCCTGCTGCACCATCGCTACCCCTAAGAGGTGGTGGCGGGGGTCGCGCAATCGGGCGAAGTTTCTCCACCTGTACTCCGCTGTGGCATGTAAAAGTATTGACTTGATCATGCTGTGCCTCCATGCTGCTCATGGTTCTCAGGTGCTATCCATGTATCGTTGAAACGAGAGCTGACCGATTTTCTTTTCTGCAATATTCACAGTGGATCTCTGATTAATTCGAGAAGATCGATAATTGAGATCGATCGCAATGACTCAAGAGTCTATAGGCAGTGGAAAACTTCTATTGGTAATTTGATGCCAAAGTCTTCCAAGCTGTTTTGATAACATTGTCGGAGGTGAATGCCAATTGTGGAGTTATCGAAACAAAATTGGTTCCAGGAC
Organism: Botrytis pseudocinerea; assembly: GCA_019395245.1. Lineage (NCBI taxonomy): Eukaryota > Fungi > Ascomycota > Leotiomycetes > Helotiales > Sclerotiniaceae > Botrytis > Botrytis pseudocinerea. Next base: position 38,444 of record JAHXJK010000186.1, on the reverse strand, counting down.
CATATTTGACGCTGCCTATGGGCCCGGATAACATGCTTGTTTGAAAGTAACGTAGATTCACAAAAGCCAAAAAGTGGTTCTGATCGGACTCGAAGGCATCACCACCTGGTTTAATGGCCCTTCCCCATTCCCTGTGAAATGAACTCTCATACAAATTATGTACGAAGTTTGAACAAGCCTTCTTGTCTAATGTACTGGGGACATCACAGGCCTAGGTAGGATCTTTCCTGGCTTTCTTTAATTACATGTGCAGTCGCTTCTTAATTTCAATATCGGAGAAATTGAGCGGCTAAAATGATGACAGCTTTCCTCAAATAGTCCACTCAGGAGTCAATAGCCCTGCAGACGAGGAATATAATTTCAGTTCCTCCGAGCATCCCAGCAGATTGGGGGTGGTAATCTTTTGTTACATCAAAGGCGATAGGTATATTTCAACATGTAAGATACGGGAGATCTAAGGGTCTGGTATATGTACAGAGCGGATAGCCAGAGTGAGTGCGGTATATTAGCCCACTATTGAGAGAGCCAGTTGATGGGTCTCCTGCCAGAAAAGATGATTCTGGATTCGCACCATTCTCGCGTCTTCAAATCGCAAATGGGTTTCGAAGCTCGGCAAGAGTCGCCAAACTCCCACCGCGGGCTCAACGACCGTGGAGCACAAGTCATTATCATTGTAGCAGTGTTCTGGACGATCGCAACGATATCTGTTGTACTGCGACTTCATGCTCGTCGTATGAAAAGAATCGCGTTCATGATCGAAGACTGGCTGGTGGTAGGAGCGTTAGTAAGCGTCCCCCACAGACTCTCAGAAGAAAATTGACTAATTAGCTGCAGATAATCTTTTATGGGTTTGGGAGTGGAGACATAATGCTAGTTGTTTTTGGGGGTTCTGGATGGCATGTGGATCAATTGAATCCCGCACAGCTCAAAACAGCTCAAAAGGTATCGACCAACTCACTATACATCAATTAAAAGTGCAGGAGTAGGCTGACATCTATCATCAGGTCTTGCTTGCAAATCAAATGCTGTACGGTGTTGGGCTTGGATTAATCAAATGTAGTATCACCATCATGCTGATCAGGATATTTGCGGTCCCGAAATTCAGACTCGCAGGATACGTTGTCTTGGCAATGTGCATCTCATGGACCGTAATGACAATCCTGATAGCTTTCCTGATCTGCCGTCCATTGGGCTACAATTGGAATCTTCAACCTACAGCTGGGCATTGTGGGAATACGATATCTGCCTATACAGCCGTTGGTATTGTAGATATCATCACGGATATGATGATTCTTTTACTTCCCCAACCTATTATTTGGAGGCTACAAATGCCAACGGCAAATAAAATAGCACTTGCAGCCTTGATGTGTTTTGGTTTGTTGTAAGTCTTCATTCATTGCGGTACAAATCACGAGTTAACTTTGAGCAGTACTATCTCTATGAGCGTTGCACGAGTGATAACAATTCTTAATACCGATTTCTCGGATTTTACTTACAATCTTTACAACTATATCTGGCCCGTGATAGAGTTCGGTGTTGCTATCTTCGTTTGCTGCGGTCCCTTGCTGCGTCCTATCTTGACCCCCATTATTGGGGCTCTTGCCTCGATCAGAACTCGACTGGAGTCAAAACAGGATTCAAGAAGACAGAGTTCGACGATCAAAAAAGGGGGCCACCGTGGATTCAGTCACTTGGATGAAGATGGTTTGCCTCTTCAGCCGATCGCGAAAGGAACGCACACCAACACTATCAGCGCCACCATCGACACCCGGAAGAACGGAACAGGCACTTCCAGCAACGCTGGATCTTCTGATAATACGGCCATTGTGGTAGAGACTGCTTGGGATTGTGCATAATCTCCAATATTTCTCTAATTTGGGATCGGCGATGAATTGCCAATTTGATTAGCAGGTAGGGTTCTAGGCACTGGCTAGGATAAGAGAATGAGCACTAGCACGATGTGGGAACGAGTAGAAGATAATTATGTGAAGTTATTATTAACAATCCAATGTTTCTTTGCGTTGATTGTAGGGATAGCAAATCTAAAGCTACTACGTAAGGTGCTTTAGGATCCGCACCTACCATTTAACAGCCCCACCATTTCTCTGGGGATATCGGCTTGCAAGGCTGAATGGGGTGAATCAGTCCATAATTCTCATGTACTAGCGTATGTAATATGGAAGTGGGGTTTCATCACGGACTTATATCATGATTAGAATACTATTTATCATACTACCTATTGTCAAAACTGGGGAACCAAAAGTTAGTCTCCAGTTTTCTCGCTTCTCCACGAATTAACAACAAAAAACGGACAAAACCCCTGTAAAAACAATCCACTTTGTTGATGGATACCAATCATATATATCGCTCAAGTAACTGATAGTCTAGCTTTAGACGAACTGGTGTCTGGCCGACCTCTGTTTTCCGAATTTTGAAGATAACTGCACACAAACTAAACAATCTCGAATACGAATGGAATAGAGCTGACAGCAAATGGAAGTACTGAAAGTGCCTCGAAATTGAACACCCCTGAGAATCATGCACTGACGCTGATTTCAGTTTCCTCCCCTAGCTTACCACACTTAATCGGGGTTTTGCTAGCCCTCTATCGAGCCTAGTCTTTGTCGCTTAGACGGGAGTATCGGCAACAACGAGCCATGACAAGTAAAGAACTGGCCCACTTTGTAAATGTTTCCATCCCATCATACATTCTGTTTCTGTTGCTTCATTTTTCAGGGGAAGAAAAGCCTAACATTGTCGGGGTCGGCTAGTGATCGCAATGAGTGGGTTTCGTGCTAATTTTCCAATACCCATACCCAAGTCATTATCAATAAGTAGCCAATCAGAGGCTCCGATATTTAGCTGTTATAAATAATTCAAATATCTGTTTATGCTTACAGATATTTGTAGATATTTATATTGAATATAAAATAGATAGTCTTTGCAATTTATGTATGTTTTGTGTACAAAAACCAAACAAATTATAAAGTTTTCAGTTTTTAATATTTTTGTTCTTTATAAAACTAGAATTAATGACAATATTTATTGAAATAAAATTAAATCTTAAAGTAATAAAACTTATTAAATAATATCTATATTGTATATATTTTAATAACTCAATTTACAAACATGAGGTTTCATTATCTATATTCAATTGTTGATTAATATATCTAGCTCTTTTATCTCTTAAGCCATTTATATTTATAGATACCCGTAGCCAGTCGTACTACCCAAGCTACTCATTGCGACTACTAGGGCCGGGGCAGAATCTTATTTAAGTGAGAAGAGATTATAGGACAAGGCCTCTCTCCCCCTACGATATATACTGAGGGAACGGATCGCCTTGCAATCACGGCTAGTTCACGGTTAACTGATCAGCCATGGCAGAAAACTCGAACTATCATTACATTATAGTCGGTGGCGGTATTGCCGGCTCGGTATTAGCATCTCGCCTTCACGAAAAGCATCCTGCTTTGGCCATTCTTCTCATAGAGGCAGGACCAGATGTCACCAATAATCCGTTGGTGACCGACTCAGCGAACGGACCATTCCTCGTAGGCTCCGAATTAGATTGGGGATACCCTACGGTTCCACAGCGTCATCTAAACAACAGAGTCTTGCCAAATAACGCAGGAAAAGCTCTAGGTGGAGGATCAGCTATCAACGCAGGTAAGTTCATATTCGAAATATGCTACCGATCTTGAATTGTGCTGAGATCCCATTCAGGTGGGTGGATACGCGGCGACGCAAATGATTACAATGCGTGGGGAAAGCTGGTCAATGATCCCAGATGGAGCTATGATGGACTTCTACCATACTTTCGTCGGACCGAACATTATCACAAGCCAGGCCTTGAGACCCAACATGGCTATGAAGGGCCTCTTTATACCCAATCGGCCTCATCTACCGGCCGTAATTATCCTTTGCGTGAAAATATTCGAAGGGCATGGGAGTCCGTGGGCGTTGAGTATAACAGCGATGCTAATTCAGGTTCACCCCAGGGACTTGGAGAGCTCGTGGAAAATCGTAAAAATGGCCAACGACAAGTTGCGAGCGCAGTTTATCCACTCACTGGTATTCACGTAATGACTTCGACCCTGGTGGCACGCGTGCTCATCGATACCAGAGAATCGACTCCAAAGGCCACAGGCGTTGAACTCGCAGACGGCAGGAAAATTACTGCCATTAAGGAAATCATTCTCTCGGCTGGTGCATACCGCACCCCTCAGATCTTGTTGCTCTCCGGAATTGGGCCTACAGAAGAATTAGAGAAGCATAGTATTAATCAGGTAGTTGATGCGCCTCACGTCGGACAAAATTTGCATGATCACATGTCCGTAGCTCAATGGTGGAAATTGAAAAACCCAGAAGCTGGATATGCTCTCGGATCCCCCTTATTTAACAATCCCAACTTTGCAAAAGGTACACCTTTAGATTGGGTCGTTACATGCGGAGTGCCTCTTGAGGGACTCAAAGCCGCTTTGGCCAAAGATGAGGGGACAGTAGATGATTCTCACCCGCTTCTTAGCCCAGCCCGGTCTCATGTAGAGTGTTTAACTGTCTACGTTGGAGCAAATAAATTCGAGCCCGTCATACCTATGGACGGAAGCCACATCACGACAATAGTTCTTGGTGGTCTTCCGACTTCGAGGGGAATCGTCAAATTGGCATCGATTGATCCGACCGTAGCACCAATCATCGATCCAAATTATTTTTCGACGGAAGCTGATCGATATGTGTTGCGCACAGGACTGAGAAAAACTATGGAGGTCATGTTAGGCACCACAGAAGGGCAGAATCTGATAGAGACGGAAACTGTAGCGTCAGGAGAGAAACCATTAGGTTGGAAGGCCAGGGATGATGAGATTGACGAACGCATCAAAGCACGTGGAAAGTACGTACTTCTTTTGTCCATTTAAAAGGAATCTACACTAACTTTGTCAACAGGACTGTCTATCACCCTGCCGGAACTGCTGCTATGGGTCGAGTCGTAGATGAGAATTTGCGCGTATATGGAGTCCAAGGACTACGTGTCGTTGATGCTAGTGTAATCCCTTTACCTATTACGGCTCATTATCAAGCTTGCACCTATGCTCTCTCTGAGCAGGCAGCTGAAATTATTGGGTCTAGCTTTGAGCCTTGCAGGAATTAGATGGACTAAACAGTGAGACAGGCACGCAATACTTTGGCCTTAAGAGCCTGTAAAGTTGACGTAGTTTCCTATCTATTTAATATCATTTACTTCCTCGAGAAATTAAAGAATTGCACTATTTCGGGGCAGTGAAAGCCCTGCAAGAATTGAGCTTAGACGAATTCATGTGATGATATACAAACTTTAATGGAGTATTTCTACCCAAAGATTTGTGGCAATAACAGAATATTATTCCGTGCATCCATCTTGCAAGATATGCCAAAAAGATATGCAAACCAGGTGATACATAATTCGAGAGATTGTTCGAAAAGACTATTGTTTACCAGGATCCCAGTAAAGATTTGATTGATCCGGACAATTTAGTGGATTCGAGGTACTTAGCGCGGAAATGTTGCTGGAAAGGAACGTAGTTCACATGGATCCCCGGGACTACTAAGTACTTCGATGTAATCTAAAAGCCATTGGATTTCATGCCTGTAACCAGCCCATCCATTTCGATTAATCTCGTCATTGAATTGTGAATTGATATAGTATATAAAGGATGCAAATTGTATTGAAATTGCTTGATCAATCAATTTCTCTTATGTGAGATACGACTTACTCTATTATTTCTCAATCATGCAGGCTTATTCTCTTCCACATATACTCTTTATACTGACGTCAACAATCGCATATATTGAAGCAAGTAGCGCAACTCGGGGTCGCATACCATCTAGTGGTTTTGGTACACCTGGGGTCGATGCATCATACGATTATGTTGGTAAGAAATCTCCACCCTTTACACAGAAGACACAATTTAATCGCAAATGATGTCTAGTAATTGGCGGAGGTACTGCTGGTATCACACTTGCCTCACGGCTTGCCGAAAATTCCAACGCATCGGTGGCAATCATCGAAGCCGGAGGATTCTATGAGGTAGACAACGGAAACTTCAGCGTCGTACCCGGCCTCGCATTATCTGCTCCATTTCTGGGAACCGCGGTACCTTTTCAGCCGCAGCCTCTTGTGGACTGGGGACTAGTTTCAACTGCGCAGGCTGGTGCTGGCGGTCGGCAGATTCATTATGCGCAAGGCAAAACTTTAGGTGGTGGTTCGGCCTTGAATTCTATGGCATTTCATCGGGCAACCAATGGCACATATCAGCGATGGGCAGATACTGTGGGGGATGAATCCTACACTTTCGCCAATCTATTGCCTTATTTTAAGAAATCGGTCCAACTGACGCCACCCAACCTGGCAAAGCGCAACACCCCTAACGCGACAACTGTATATGATCCAAGCGTGTTCAGCAAATTTGGTGGACCATTGCAGGTGTCCTGGGGAAACTGGGTTGACCCTCCTTTCACGTGGTTTCAAAAAGCTTTTAAAGCAATTGGTCTACCAATTAGCCCAGTAAACTTCAACAGCGGCATTCTTTCTGGATATGCGGCCTGGATTCCCTCGACGATATCTCCAATTGATGCTACTCGCTCATCCTCGCAATCTTCTTTCCTGACTCAATCAATTGAGTACCCGAACTTGGTGGTTTACACTCAGGCTAGAGCAAATCGAGTGTTCTTCAATGGCACCGTTGCATCAGGGGTTTCTGTCGCAACACACGGTGTAAACTTCACCATATCAGCCAAGAAAGAGGTTATTCTATCAGCGGGGGTATTTCATTCGCCTCAACTATTGATGTTATCAGGTATGTCTCTGGATTATCTTAGGGTTGGTTATTGCAGATGCCGGTTGATTGACTTTTTGTGTTCAAGGTATTGGACCAAATACAACTTTGTCGGAATATGGAATCCCTGTCATATCTGACCTATCTGGCGTGGGCCAAAACTTGTGGGATCAGATTATATTTCCCGTCGTCCAGGCGATGGATATCCCGACCGGTGCAGAACTCATTACGGAACCTCAATACTCCCAGAACACCTTGCAGCAATATTTGAATCATGCTACTGGTCCTCTGAGCTCGGAGAACGGTTTTATCGCGTTTGAGAAGATCCCCCAAACTCTGAGAAGTAACTTCACCTCAGCGGCGCTCTCGGATTTGGCTTCATTCCCCTCTGATTGGCCGGAAGTTGAATACGTCTCGAACAGTGGAGCAGGCGTAGGCTATATACTCGCGACACTAACAGCTTCTTTATCAAGAGGCAACGTCACGATTGCGAGTGCAGATGCTTCTGTTCCACCAGTGATCAATCTGGGATGGTTGAGTGATCCAAACGATACAGATGCTCAAGTGGCTGTCGCAGCAGTAAAGCGTATACGACAAGCTTGGTCTTCAATTTCCGCAATCACTATAGGATCCGAATTGGTCCCAGGACCCAACATAACAACAGATGCAGCAATTCTGGCTTATATACGTGAATCAACTTCGACGATTTATCATGCAGCTGCGACATGTAGCATGGGCACCCTTGGCGCTCCGGGTGCCGTCGTCGACTCTGAGGCTCGTGTGTTTGGTGTACAGGGATTGCGAGTTGTTGATAATTCTGTGGTGCCTTTTGCAGTGCCGGGGCATCCACAATCTACTGTGTACATGTTAGCAGAAAAAATTGCCGATATCATTCTTCATGGGAAGTAAGTTTGACAACTGTACATAGGTTACGGGCGTATTTATTCACATATTAGTGCTTTACCCATGATTTGATGTTGCTTTATGGAAACGCAACTAAGTAATCAAGAGATGACACGTATTTGAAATGTTTAAGAACTAAAGATGTGCCTAAGTATAACTTGGTATATTGAGAGTCCGATTTCAACATAGGAAAATGTTTAATATTCATTCATCAAAAGAAAAGGCATATGAATCACCAATTCCTTATGTCATCTTCTCCTCGAACTTTAACAAGTCACCTCGGCCTAGAAAAGACGTGAAGAGAGGACTGTCAATTCGAACTAAGTGTATGTGTATTTATTAGAAGCTAGATACAATGGAGCTGACTATATCAATCGTTTTGATTACTTAATACACGTGACGTCCTTAGTGGACTTTCTGGCCTCGCTTCACTCTATTTTTTAAAATGACAACTAATATTAACAGATAGCATATTTTTGAAGTCGACTAAGTAGATTAAGTATCTTTAGTTCCTAGGCTTTTACTAATAGCCAGGGTGCGTTCGAATCGATTACCCCTATATTTGAAGAAATAATTAAAATATTAAGGAGCTGATATATCAATATATATCTTTGAGTAGAGCTAATATATTTGAGTTGATGTTGAACTATGTTTAAATTGATTTAATTGCTTTAAAAATGAAGAAGATATTGATTCTTTTAATTGATCGTATTTAGAAGTTATATCCCAGCTCTATATAAGAGAAAAAACAGGCCGGAATTAACTAATATATAATAGTATATATATTCTCACTAAAACAATATATAGATAGAAATACCTTTTCTTATTATTCTTTAAAAATAGTTAAACAAAAAAAAGCTCGTTGTATAAAACATTTCATATTTCTTTTTGAATTATTATATGATTTTGAAACTTCTAAACATTTTAAAACTTTTATATAAGTTATTATATTCGTTGTAAAAGCTATTGTATAAGAACTTTGTATTTCTATTCTTTAAAAATTAATATAAAACATTATTGGATTTTAAAAGCATATTCAATATAGAATATTGGTTTTTTATAAGGTATAAATTATATATAATCAATTTGATCTAGACTTGTAAAATAGATTCAAAGTTATTATTAGAAGTGAGGGTGTAGTAATAGTAATATATTCAGATAATAATTCAATTATTCTTAATACTAAAATAGTATTTTAGATTATTATTGTCCTTGAGGTAGGAGTAAAATTACTTTAAACTATATATTTTAAACTTCTAAAGCTTAGAATTATCGAGTTTCAAAGTATTCAATATATATATAAGCAAGACGAAGATATTATAAATATAAAATGTAAAAAAGAAAAGCTATTATTCTATTCCACTCTTTAAAACAGATTGGATTAAAATGATATTTAATTGAAAGAGTGACTTTATTTATCAGATTAGGATAATTTTTTTTTCGATGAATTTCATTTCAGATTAGGTTTTCAGAATATAAAACGAATTAAGTACAAAAAGAATTTTAAATGTTAATATAATTTTAAAAATATTGATTGTGAGAAAACTATTATAAATGATATAAAGGCTAAAGCTAGAGAGTAAAGTATTTAGATCTAATTAATGTTTTTGTAGTTATAAGTAAAAACTATAAGAAAGTTATTTTATATGATATTATGGTTAGGAATGGGAAAATGATTATATAATATTATATAATTCAGATATTTCTATTGCTTTTAGAGAATTTTAAAAGAGAGGGATTAATTTTTTGTTAAGATAAAGATTTAGTTTATAATATTAAAAGAACTTTGATTTAGATTAAAAAGAGTAGATTACTTTTTATTATTTTAGGAAACTTTTCTAATTTTTTTATTATAGAAACTTTTATTTATCCTATTAAAAAGAAATTTTATATACAATATATTGTTTTAGGATTAATAAGAATAAATAGGGGTTTTAAAATATGAGAAAAGGAGATTGGTTAAAAAATAATTAAATATATATATAATTATTACATTAATAGAATATATAAGGAAAGCAAATAAGTAAATGACTAAGTATTAAAGTTAAAATTAAAAGTGGTGTAGTGTTATAAGAGTTGAGGCCCCGGCTTATCGCACACCACCTTATATTATAACAAAATCCCTGTGAAAAAGTCATTTTCTCATATAAACTAATTTCTTTTATAATTTAATTAATAAATAAAAGAATAATTCAAAAATTAGATATATAAAAGGGGATCATATGTAATATCTTAAAAATAAATAAGATGTTTTTAAATTATATTTTTAATAAAGTTGTAGGTTTTCAAAGTTAAAAATTCTCAAAATTTATTATATATAATACTTTTCCTATGTAAAAAATTCTATTTTTTTGAAAATTTCGAAAATTGTTACTTTGAAACCTTACAAATTTTTCTAAAAAAATATCAAAAATAATCTATTCATTTTTTCAAATAATTTCTATTATCATTTATTATCGCTATTAATCTGAATAATTCAATTTATATATTTATTAAAATTTCATATAGTTAAAAAGTTGAATAAATGAAGGATTTTGCTGTGTTTTCACTTAGTGTATAATAAGCCGGGGCCTTAACTTTTATATCAGTTAATTCTAGTCTGTTTCTTCTTCTATATAGAGTCTTAATATATAGGATTTAAAATATAGTTTATAACTAGAAGCTGATTAGTCTAGAAAGTATATAAGACCTGTATAAGAACATTAAAATATAAAACTCAACTAGATTAACTAATTAGTCAATGAATTAGAATTAAAAGATTTATAAAATGAAAATAAAAATCATTATATCATTCTTAGAATTGAGAGATTTCTAATATTATAATTTTTTATATTAATAAGCTATTGCTTAATAAAGAACAATTGATTCAAGAATTTATTTAAATTAAAAAGATAGATTGAAGTTTTCAAGAATTGAATAAACGTTTCTGATTAGTTCGGAGATTTGGGAGTACGATAAGAAAGATAAGAAATCCTAGGCTTTTAGGTTTAAGAGAAGAGATTAAGAAAAGAGGTTAGAAAGAGAATCAGAAAGAGAATTAGATTTATCTTAGATTTTGAGGTTTTGAAGCTTAATTGCGCCTCCGGCACGTGTATACGAGCTAGAAGCGAGAGGCTAGCGAAGTTTATAGACTATTATTATTAATATTATTATTATTAAAAATTAAGGGCTGAATATACCCCTCTTAAGCCTGTATATAGACCACCACATCAAAAAAACTTACAATCTCTGAATAGCTTCAAAATTTATATTTTAATAGAATATAAGAATATAAATCTTATTTATTTTTAGGTCTTTAAAAGTTATATAACATAAGTATAGATATAGATCCTGATGTTACGACAAATTAGTAATAGGCTGTCGAATCACTAATGTATAGGCTATAATAGTATTATAAATCTTAGTGATTTAGCTATAATATATTAAGGGATATTAAATACTTAAAGAAAACCTTAGGTATATATATAATATTAATTATAAAGTACTCTAGAAACCTAGAATATAGTTTTCAGAATAATAGGTCCTAGAAAAAACAAAATATAGTAAACAAAAGGGCTTTATTAAAATTAATAATATTTTAAGGAATTAATTTCAGAACAAAAGAATAAGTTAAAATATTAAAAGTTATAGAATTAATATTTTATAATAAATAGCTTAAAAACGATAGTGTTCTAGAAGTAATTGGTTATCCCAGCTATTCAAATAAAATAAAGATTTATATAAAGGAATAGGTTTTATTATAATATAGAACTTTATATTCAAAAACAATTATTAGTTTTATTACTATAATTATAAGAATTGCAATCAATTACAATCTTATTGAATTCCTATTTGAAATCTAATTTAAATTATTTCGAGAGATCTCTAAACATTTCCATATAACCCTAAAGGCAGTTCCTATAACAATATAGGGAACTCGGATATATAAGAAACTCGAATACTTTTTTAATTATTTTATATACAATCTTATTTTACAAGTTATACAATCCTTTAATTTCAATTCTGAATTATTTCAACTATTTTTCAACTCTTTTTTTTAATCTCTTTTTTGAATTTTTAATTAAATGTTTATATAGCTATACTTATAGCTTTTTTAATATCAAAAACAAATTTATTTTATAGTTTAATTTTTTATTTTTTAATACTTTTCTTTTTTGAATTTTAATTTTTTTCTAAATATTGAAGAATTCTTCTCCAGATAGGGCTATCTTAATATTTTAAAATTCTATAAGTTTAATAATTTTTTTAATATATCTATAAATTAGTGATATAGAGGAATTACTATTTATTAGAATTATATCAAAGATTTAATTTGTTTATCTTAATTGTATTCTATTTGAAGAAGAATTTTTAATTTAAATAAATTTAGATTCTGATTAAAGGTTTTTATTTATAAAGTAGAAGGTTGTTAGGAGAAATTAGATAATAATACATAAAGTAATTCTTATAAAAAAAAAGATATTAAACTATTTCTTTTTCAATTACCTTGATATCAAAGTAATTTATTACCACTTTTCTAAAAAATTTAAAAGAGTTCCATTTATTTAGCTTTTTAAATTCACTTTATATAAATTTAAGAATATTAATAAACCTTTAAAGTATAATTATTTTATTGGCTTATATATTGTAATATCAAATAGCTAAAGTAAACAAAAGTAATGAGGAGATAATGTAAATAAATCGTTATCTTTTTTATACAAAAATTAATAAAACTGTTTATAATATGATTAAAATAATTCACTATAATTAAAAGTCAAGATTGATTATTTAATTCTTTTAATTGAAATGAAATTATGATCTTTGAAAACTTTTCTTCAATTTGAATAAACATAGAAGATGATTAAATATATATAATAAAAGCTATTATAGTTTCAAATTAGTGATAGGCTAAAAGTGTCCGAGTTTCTTATATGTTCGAGCTCCTTATATATTATATTATAAGAGATTCTAGATTATTAGAATCTTTAGAGTTTTAATCTATTGATTCAAATGGTATTGAATAATATAAAATTGAAATTGAAAATTGAAATGAAAGTGGGTCGTATAATAATATGAGCCGTATATAATAAACTAAATTAATCTAGTCTGTTTGGGTAATTATATTACTAATCACGATATATAATTAGTATCAGTGACTTCTCTCTCTTTAATAAGTTATTATATAAGATTAGTTGTATTGTATAACACCAAATAAAGCTAAAGGAAACTCTATTGCTTCAGAAATCATTCAAACTGAAAACAATATTCTAGTATGAATGACAGACTAAGCAAAATTCAAATCAACAACTCCACTGGAAAACTGAAAAGCGACATATTTGCTTCTTCCTCCTTTAACTCCTCGACCAGAAGCAACCACACTGCTATAAGCAAGGTTAATAGAAGCTGATGATTGTCTGAAGATTCTAGTCAGGAGAAAGAAACAGAGCCATAATGCCATGGCTTTACTAGCTGAGAAGGCGTGTAGGCTGGAAGCCCCAAAAGTTTATCTCTCAATCACGCTGGAATGGATGGGGCTACACCTCGCCAGAAATCACATCGTGTGCCGCGACCTGCCTCCCATGTGTACGCGTTCACAAGTGTGAAATTATTTTGCAATCCTGGACCAGTCAGGTAGGTGGTGGGAACTGGTGAGCTGACTTCTAATCCTCCTATAGCCTCAGTGCCGCCTGTCTGGTTCAAATTCAACTGGTAGGGTGATGCATTTGAAAATACAGGCCAGGTTGAGGCAGGATTGGCCTGCACTGACCCTTTAGACGATGCTCCCGCTGCCAGCTCATACGAGATGGAAGGATCCTGGTGGGTAACGAAGTTGCCCCAAATTGCTGTGAAGACGATCAATGAATGGCATTATTAAGGGGAAATGATAGCGACGTACTCATGAAAGCTCGTTGAAAGTCAACGCCTAAAATCAAAGATCGGCCGAGCGGACCTTCGTAGCCTTCCAAATCAGCCCCATGGGTTCCTGGTAGAGGGCTGAACTGGTATTTGAAAGTCGTGTGCCCTTGACTAGAGTAGGCTTCGGCCATCCAATACGATGGGCAGACGAAAGTCAATTCAGCATAGAGGTTCTGCATACGATTAGCGTGGGACCAATTGCCATCACTGGGGATATCGTACATTTGCTCGCAGCTGTGGGCTACTCGCAAATGAGCTTTGCTCCGCGTTCCTAAAGGTTGCAGATAAATTGCTACCAGAACTATCTACGCTGCCGATGCTTGGATAATATTGCAAAACTTTGGCAATGTCGTTTTCCTGAAATTCAGGCAACAAATTTCGGAGCCACTCAAGGAGGTCCGCTTCCGAAGTAATGGTTTGTGGCGTAAAGAGAGGCCCTTCGTCTGGATGTTGTTAGCTACACAGTCTTGTCTAAAAAGTGAAGGATAGTTCGTCATGTGTACGCACTAGCATTGTTTCCTATTAGAAGGCTGCGTCCATTCAAGCGCTTGTCAAGGAGTTGGCGACTGGGCACATCCTGGAGGAATACTCCGTCTGTGACGGGAAGAAAACCCCATGTACCAAATGTACCCGCATTGCTGACCTCTATAGATGCGTTCGATAATGTTGCTGCATCTTTCGAGACCAAGCAGTCGAATATCGTTGCATTTACGCTCCTGTAAGCCCGTACCGGACATCCAGCTGCTTCGGCAAATGCGTAGTAAGACTGCGTAGGCACCCAATCGTTGAAAGCATATTGCTTGGGAAGATATGGTGATGCAGCAATTGAGCTTCTGAACAAGGATTCGCCCAATGATCCACCGTAGGCTATGATTGTTAGAAAAGCCAGAAACTGTAGAGTGAACATCTAACCCATATCTTGAAGCATAACAGATCCAGCTCCGGCACTCTCTCCAGATATTGTTACTAAAGAAGGATCTCCACCGAAACTTGTAATGTATTCCTGTGTGGTATGAGTTTTGTAACGTTCCATTCGTGGGTCCATATCAGGCCGGCTTGGAGGTTGACACATACCTGAACCCATTGCAGGGCGAAATTCTGGTCGAGTAATCCTGCATTAGCAACGCCTTTTCTTACGAGCTCGTCGGAAGCCAAAAACCCAAATGCACCAAGTCTGTACTGTATGGTAACTACGACAAACCGGTTGTTGTTTACGGTAATGAGATCAGTAAAGTCTGTCTGGCCGTTGCCGGCTCCATATCCACCTCCGTGGATCCAAACGAGGACGGGCAGGTTCGACGCATCTGCCGGACTTTGGACATTTAGAAAAAGGCAGTCCTCGGATGTCTCGACTGTAACTGAAGGGAATGCAGGAGCTCCAGAGAAGGGGGTTTGATAGCAGACAGGTCCATATCGGTCAGCCTGGATGGTTGCATTGCGATCGATTGCTGGAGCCTCAGGTCGCTGCCAGCGCCGTGTATCAGTCGGGGGTGCAGCGAAGCGAATTCTTTTGGTGTCAATTAAGAGTGATGGCCGGATCTTGAACGCAGACTTACCCTCTCCATGTATTGATGCCAGTACTTTTATTCGTTGAACCTTGGTACACTGCATAACCGAGGTCGACCTTGAGAGGCACGTCTTGAGAAGATTTTCTTGCTCTTGAAGCTTCCTTGAACGGATTTGAGGGCGGTAAAGCTGTGGCTCTTGAAAGAAGAATGGCTGAGAATGCGAGGATCCATGGTAGATACATGGTAGCGTTTGATATTGAGCGTAAGGCATTCAAACGACGAGAATGCAGTTACTCTATATACATTATTCTTACCAATGCAATGCTTTTAAGTCCGAAATATCCGAATTTGATTTGTAATGTACACTTACTCATTTTTCGGGTCGAATTAGCCAAATAAAATGAGCCGGGTCCAGTTATGATATTGCGCCAAGTCAGAGAACCAGGTCTAGTCGCATAAAATAAATGGAATTGGTATCAAAATGGTAGGTTCTATAGCTGAAGTCTATCGAACTACATTCATAATCCCAAGGACACCTCAAGCAAAGAGGCTAATTTCTCTCAAGACCCTTGATGCTAGGGTTTACAGAGAACTACTCAATCACCGACGTCATGAAAACAACATTCTCTCATTGGCGGTTGAGGTAAATTGTAGCTGTCTTAAAGCCAAGTCTATGAAGCTAGGCCCTTTTTGCAATTGCATCAACAATTCAATCCACCTTGCGCCAGGCTTAATTTAATATGAAGGTCAGCTAGTCTACTCAATCAACTGACACCTCGAAATCATCTTGTGGGCACATTATTAGGCGTGCTCTCTGCTTTACACAGGTTGGACGGCCATTGGCTTCCTAGTCATTAGCTGCCAGAATGCAGGAGTTTTAGTTCACGGAATCCGCTCCTCTCCGCTCTTGGTCTTAAGCCTGCGTCTGGTATTGCAAAATAATACTCACAATGTACTCTAGTATTTCATCAACGGTTTTCACATATCATGTGCAGTACTTTGCGTTATAGTATGATTGTATGAAACCGACGTTTTGATATCATTTCGTCTGGTGTTTGGGTTTGTATACTATCACAAGTGTTGAAAGCTGTTCAGACAAATTGGAGATTGGTAAAGACTAGTGCCGAAATCAGTAACTTTGTTTTGTCTCTTGACTTTAAGTTTTGACTGGTGGAAGACTTGGCCCGCAATTATTCAGCGATATGTTTTTGTGTTTCGGCTTTTATTTAGGTATCGCCGCCTTCGTTTTTTTATTCGACATTTGACATAACTAGAAACCAAACAAACGACCTTTCCGCCGCAACTGCCAAAAGTTTGAGCTAGTTAAGCCTTTGAATTTACTTGGTACCCGTTTGAAATGTTAGATCTTCTTGGAGCACGATTAATCTTCTACCTTTGTTGAGATATTTTCTGGATAATTGTTCTAGTTAATAGTATTAAAATGGCCAGAATAATTGTAGCCAATTGAGCTGAGTGCTACGGGATGAATTTTGAAAATAATCTGGGATGCGTACGGCATTAACATTAACGTGGTTTAACACTGAGTGGCCCACTTCAAATACATACAAAATTCGTCTGTGCGTAACCGTGCACTTTCCTTATTTATCAATATAAATTTTTAAAAATTGAAAATATAATATTTAATTATATAGGTATTATAAAAATATAATTTGATTTTGAGAATTTGAATAATATAATACTTATTATTAAAATAATATTTTAGTAATGAAAATCGTAACAGTTTCGATTTTTTCTTAAAAATGTAATGAAAATCATTATATAAAAATTAGAGTTTTGAAAAGCTGACTTTTTGTTAATATTTAATATCTTTCTCTATTTCAAAAATAATACTTAGTTATTAAAATATAAATATTAGAAAAGGCCTAATTTTAGTGTATTTTGCAATAGGCCACTCGGTGTTGAACCACGTTATGCTTAATGCTCTTTGAACCATAATTTTTTTCGGACTATTTCAAAATAAGTTATGGATATCTAATGCCTAATCTAAATGTGCTTGCGGTCGGCCGAAGCATTTAATCTAATAAACGTGCATTTGCTTGCTGTCGGCCGAAGCAGTTGTCGATTGCCGGCTTTCTCGGGTGGACTTATGTCAGCCAGTCAGTGTTGATCGTCGGCTGGTCCGGGCAAACCCCAATTAATCAGTTATCCTTTCTTAAATTTCTTCGCCTATTCTTCGAGGTTCATTCTAGCGTTAAGTAAAGACATTAAGCTAGTGAGCCAATATCATATACGGAGGTACGTGCCCAAATTTTTGTCTCACCGCTTTTGAAGTGAATGATTAATTTATATAGGCAAAATGATTTGATTCATAGTAAATTCAAGGCGGCGAGACAAAAATTAGGGCATTCTTGCACTGATACTAATATAGATCTGATTTTAAAGCACCTCAAACCATAATATATGGCTTACTCCTACTTCCCAGAGATAAGCCGATCAAAATGGAATTATCCATTAACATGCAGATACATGACCGAGTGTGGGCCATTCAAGATCTAATGTTCGGTAGTGGCGATGGTAAGCAATGGTGAAACTATTTAGTTCAGAGAGATTTCCCCAGATTTGACAGTGTATAACATTCAAACATTCCTCAGTACTTAATTCTGTATCGATTATCACAGTAACAATGAAGTTCTATTCTAGCGTCTTGCTCGGAGCGGGCCTATCTACTCTCACACTTGCACAATCAGCTCTTCCACTCGTTGATCTTGGATATGCCGTGCATCAAGCGACAGTGAATGTAAGCAAAAACCTAAGAACATGCATGACTCTAAACGCTCTGCCATAACTAATTGTATTAAGGCATCTGGTTCCGGTTATTTCAACTTTTCAAACATCCGATATGGCCAGGCCCCAACCGGTCATCTTCGATTTTCGCCATCTCTTGCTCCTGTCGGTCGGAACAGAACTATAAATGATGGCCAAAACAGTGTCACGTGTCCAAATGCGACTCCAGGTAATATTGGATTTCAAGCCCTTACAGTTTCGCTTTGATTACTCACGATTCTTAGAATGGGTTATCCCAGCCTTAAGCTTCTTACCTGCCTATTACTCGGGCCAGAATCTCAGCAATTATACATCTTTGACGCAAACTCCATTGAACACAAGTTTTGCTCAGACTTTGACTCCTGGACCTGGAGTCTCTGAAGACTGCCTCTTCCTCGACGTTATAGTACCTGAGAAAGTTTTCAACGCCGCGAAGAGTAATGGGTCAAGCGGATATAACGAGGCTCAATGTGCCCCTGGTGAACCATGCAAAGTTCCATCCGGAGCCCCAGTTCTAGTTTGGATTTATGGAGGTGGGTATACTGCTGGAAGTAAGACCTCCGAAGGATCTCCAGCAAGCTTGGTTGCCCACAGTGTAGAAAATGACGGCGAAGGGATTGTGTATGTGGCAATGAACTACCGCCTGGGTCTTTTTGTAAGTTGCCTAATTCGACCTCCGAGCTTCTCGACTAATATTCATAGGGCTGGTTATCTGGTCCTAATGTTACTGCGAATGTCGCGTTACATGATCAAAGATTGGCACTTGAGTGGATTCAGCGAAATATTCACCTATTTGGTGGCGATGCATCGCGTGTGACTGTTATGGGCGAATCAGCGGGTGCTGGTTCCATCATGCACCACATCACATCATATGGGGGAAAAGGGTCGCTTCCATTCCAGCAAGCAATCCCCCAAAGTCCGGGTTATTTTCCCGCAACCCCTCTACAGGCCCAACAAATTTTCGACAGTGTATTGAGCAACGCTTCCGTGTTGTCCAATGTGACTATCAACTCGGCAGATGATCTTCGAGCCCTTCCTTTTGAGACATTGTACGCCGTCAATGCTATCGTTACAGGTCTCTCGTTATGGGGCACTTTTACTTTCGGCCCCGCCATCGATCTTTCACCCAATTCCTACGTGCCAGACTTCCCTCTACGCATGTTAGCAAACGGGCTTTACCACAATGTCAGCGTAATGGTAGGCCACACTTCCGATGAAGGTACTTTTTTCTCGGCGCCCTTTATCCAAACCCAGGACGATTTTGAAACAGCAGTGGCGGAATTCTTCCCAACTGCAAATGAAACTCTCCTAAACACCATTACAGCTGAGCTCTATCCACCAGTTTTCGACGGAACTTATGGCTACACAACTCCTTACGAGCGAATCACTCGCACCCTGTCGGATTTCGTGATAACGTGCAACTCGCAGTATATTGCGTCAACGTTCTCGGGTTTCTCCTACGTCTTCTCCATGTTTCCTGCCATTCACGGCCAAGACAGATTTTATACATTCTTCAACGGCGATACATCTGCACCCACTATCGGAGCTCCCGTCTACAGCCCTGTCAATAGTACTGTAGCTACGGCATTTCAAAGCCTCATTCTGCAATTTACTATGACGGGTATCCCTACAGCAGAAGGGTTCCAGAATCCTATATTGTACGGCAATAATCAAACAGTTTCGAGTGTCAGCACGGAGACTTTGACCGAACCAGCCTTAGGACAGCAGATTCGGGACCCAGGGGCACAGAAGCAGTGTGATTTCTGGTTAGAGGCTCCCTATTACACGATGAATGAGGATTAGGATATTTTGGAACGGTGCGCACTAGTATGAATGATTCGCTAACCGTAACGGGCGCTTCTGACTACCTGGCATCCGTGTCTCGGAAAAAACTTCCAACATGTTAGTGCACCCTAAACAGTATACACAAGTGGAGAAATATATGTAATATAGATTGTCATCAAAAGGACCACTTCAACATGGCTCTAAAACTCATCTTTTCTTAATATTTACATTTTGAAAATTAATTAACATTTCTCAATAAATCAAAAGAAATTTATTTATTAATAGTTTAATTATTATAAACATAGTTTTATTTCCTCAAATTTTTAATTACTATATATCAGATATTAATAATTTATTTATTATAAAGAAATATTGAAATCAAAAGATTAAATAATAAATTTGATTACGGAAAATTATTGTTATTTAAAATTAATAAAATGATAAAAATAATTAATTATTAATTAAAACTATTAAATATAATAAATATCTATTCGAACTAATATTATTAAAAATATTAAATATGTTATTTTTAGAAATTGAATTAAATTATTTATATTCAAAAAAGATTTTAATTATCCTAAGAAACTATAAGTATTCTATATGAAATATTTATATTTATCAATAAGGTTTTAAGCTTTGTATTAAATAATAAAGATAATAAAAGATTGAAAAAGCTAAAGAAACAATAATTATTAGGGATAATATGGTTTATCAGTATATTATCACGAAATCACCTATATTCAGGTAAATCATATAGGATAACGGATAAACCAATGGCCCGTTATTACACAATTGGATTTAGATAATTTATTATAATAAAAAAATAATATTAGAATTGAATAATAATGTAGCCGAGGTTATTCTATTAGTATACAAAAATTTATATATAAAGAGTCTTTTAGAGAGTTGTAGTTTTGTAGTTTTAGATTTTAAGAATGAAAATGAATTTAATTTATTTATTTTTTTAAGATATATTATTATATTATTTAAAGCTTATTATATAATCGCATAACTATTTGATAACTATTTAAATAATATTTTACAAATATAATCCCTTTTTGAATAATTCAATTTGAATATTATTTATAGAAAGAAGATTTATTTTGAATTTATTTGATAAAGATATTCTTTTTTATAATAGTAAATATATTAATATTTTTATTATATCAAGTATTATATTTTTAAAAGAAAATCTCTTTTAAGAAAAACGGCTTTTATACTTTCTTGTTATTTAACCTTATACAGAACTAAAACTAAAATAGATTAAAGAACTATCTTTTTTCGGAGAAGATATTAATATTGATAATAAGAGAAAAAATAAAGAATAAGATATTAAACTCCAATTACCCATCAAAAATAAGATATATAAAATGCTATAAGCATTTATTGCATTTATAATGGATTTTTAAAGTTATCTTTTTGATTTCAGAAATAAAATGATAATAAGTAAATATTCTTTAAATCTAGTTTTATCTCTTCAAAATATATTTGATAAAATATATAAATATAGTTATTCTGAGAATCTCATTTTATTAATTAAATATAATTCTAATTTCTTTAAAAAATAGAAAAAGCTATATTATTGATATAGAAATATCCAGAAAGATAATTCTTTGGAAGTTCTAGAATCTATATCGAGTAATAATGATTACTCAAAGTGGACTAATTTTAAATAGGAGATTCATTTATTCCAATCTTTATTGCAATATTACTTTATTATAATAGTAATAGATTATTTTTACTTTTTCAAGTTTCCTAATTATCACGGAGGAATAGCTATATATCGATTGGTTACTTTGATCATATAATAAGTATATATAGTGATAATAAACTTAGATTGACTTGAGATATAATTATAAGAACTATATTTATCTTATATACTCTAATCAAATAACAAAATCGCCTAAAAAAGTATTAGGGTTTATTAATATATAAAATAAAAGAGTGTTTTATACTTATAGAAATAAATAATCCAGAAAAGTATTATACTCAATTATATAATATTATATAAAACAATGATTTCTGTGATATATCTTTTAAATTAGTTGGTGGTTTTAATAATTATATTAAATAATTTGTATAGTAAACAAAAGAAAATTGGTAGATTGTAAATATTGAAAGTATTAGTGAATACTTTTTTTGGGTAACTATTATTTCTTTTATTTATCTGATAAATTTATTTATCAAATAAAAAAGAATTGAAATGTATAATATAAATAAATTTTTTAAGAAAAAGAAAAGAAGCATTTATTATATTATTAAAGATATCTGCTAAATAAATATCAATTTTCAAATAAATAATTTAATTTATTAGATTGTTATATATTATTGTATAATTGAGTATTTGTATTAATTAATTTAAGAAATGAGTAAATATAATATTTTGTGATTTGCAATAGAATTGTATAGAATCTGATAGATATAAAAGAATTTCAATTCTAATAATTGATTGATATATATATAAAAGGGGAATGATTTCCTATTTTTTTTTAATTTATATAAGTATATTATTATTTTATTCTTTTTATTATATCTTTTTTTATTAAAGATTTTTCTGAAAGGATTATTGTCACGGAATCACCTATATTTAGGTAAATCATGTGGGATAACGGATAAATCGAAGGTCCGTTATTATACAATTGGATTTAGATAATTTATTATAATAAAAAGATAGTGTAAAGATTAAATAATAATGTGGTCGAAGTTATTTTATTAATGTATAAGAATTTATATATAAAAAGTTTTTTAAAAAGTTATAGTTTTATAATTTTAGATTTTAAAAATAAAAATGAATTTTATTTATTTAGTTTTTTAAGGTATATTGTTATATTATTTAAAGCTTATTATATAATTGTATAGTCATTTAGTAATTGTTTAAATAATATCTTATAAATATAATCTCTTTTTGAATAATTCAATATTCAAATATTATTTATAAAAAGAAAATCTATTCCGAATTTATTCGATAAAGATATTTTCTTTATAATAATAAATGTATTAGTATCTTTATTATATCAAATATTAATCCTTTAGAAAAGGATTCTTTTCGAAAAAAGAAACTTCTATACTTTTTTATTATATAATCTCAATTGAAACTAGAATTAGAGTAATCTAAAAGATTATTTCTTTTCAAAAAAAATGTTAATATTAATAATAAAGGAAAAAGCAAGGAACAAAATACTAAATTCTAATTATTTACTAAAAGTGAAATATATAGAATATTATAAAAACTTATTATATTTATAGCAATTATTGAAAACTATTTTTTTAATTTCGAAAACAAAATAATAGTAAATATAGATTCTTTAAATTCAACTTTGCTTTTTCAAAATATATTTAATAAGATATATAAATACAATTATTTTAAAAACCCTATTCCATTAATCAAACAAGATTTCAATTCTTTTGAGAAATAGAAAAAGTTGTATTATTGATATAGGAATATTCAAAAAGAAAACTCTTTGAAAATCTTGGAATCTGTATTGAACAATAATAACTATTTAAAGTGGATTTGTTTTGAATAGGAGATTTATTTATTTCAATCTTTATTATAATACTATTCTATTATAATAATAACAAATTATTTTTATTTCTTTAAATTTATTAATTTTATATTCAAATTAAAAGATAGAATAGAATTTAAAGTTAATTTGTAATTACTATTAGTTTTAAAGTGATTAAAGTTTTATAAGAGTATATTTGTTTTTAAATTCTAAAAACAATTTTATATAATTAATCAAATTAAAGGGAAAGTTTAAAATTATATTTTTATATTATATATATAAATATTTAAATTGATTAATTAGAAGTTAATTAATCAATTTGTTATTATTTATTATAATTTTGTAGAAATAGATTATATATATATTGAATATAAATATTAGATGATATTTAATATATTTCAATAAGATAACTTTATAATATAATATTAGAGATTCTAATTATTAATAATTTAAATTGAAATTACAAATCAATCAATTCTCTTTTGAGATTTAGATTAAAAAATCTCGGATTTCTTAATACAAGTTGTAATATTTCATTACAAATCCTATATTATTATTGATATACTAATTAATAAGTTTATTGAAATTGATAAATTTGAAATTTTAATTTAAAAATACAATTGTTATAGATTAATTAGAGAAATAATAAAAAAGCTAGGAATAAGTATAAGCTTGTATTTATTAATAAAAGGTATTCTTTATTTGGAAATCAATATTTTTTTAATTCAAAATAAGCCTTTATATATATATCGTTTTATATTTACTAATTATATGAAAATATTCAAATTCAATTCTGATATCTCAAAAAGGCTTTTGTATTATTTTATAACAATTCCTATATTAAAAGCAATTTATAATTTAGTGTTTTATATAATAAGCTTTAATAAGATTATTATAATATAGGAATATAAAAAGATTGAAGATTTTTATAATACCAAAAAAAATAGGTATATATAGTAATAATAAATTAGATTAACTTAAAATATAATTATAAGGATTATATCTACCTTATATATTTTAATCGGATAATAGAATTGTTTAAGAAAGTATTAGGGTTTATTAATATATAAAATAAAAAAATATTTTGTATTTTTAGAAATAGATATTTTGAAAGAGTATTATATTTAATTATATAATATTATACAAAATAATGATTTCTATAATACACTTTCTAAATTAATTGATAATTTTAATAATTATATTAAATAATCTATATAATAAATAAAAAAAAATTAATAGATTATAAATATTAAAAATATTAATAAATATTTTCTCCAGATAACTATTATTCCTTTTATTTGTTTGATAGATTTATTTATCAAATAAAAGAGAATTGAAATATATAATATAAATAAATCTTTTAAGAAAAGAAAAAGAAGTATTTATTGTATTATTTACAAATATCTATTAAATAAATATTGATTTTTAAATAAATAATTTAATTTATTGGGTTGTTGTATATTATTATATAATTGAATATTTATATTAATTGATTTGAGAAATAAGTGAGTATAGTGTTTTGTAGTTTATAATAAAATTATATAGGATTTGATAAATATAAGAGAATTTCAATTTTGATAATTAATTGATATATATATAAGAGGAAAATGATTTCTTGTTTTTTAGGTTTATATAAATGTATTATTATTTTATTCTTTTTATTATATCTTTTTTTATTAGAAATTTTTCTAAAAGAATTACTTTTTTTCTATTAAGTAAACTCTTTTATTTATTAATTAATATTATATTTTAAATTGTATATATAAACAATACTATTCAATTTTCTTAAAGGTTTGATTTTGTTTAAGATTATATTAATAATATTCTTTTCTTATAATCAATAAATGATGTATAGTTTAGTGTATTTAGTTTTTAATATAATTTGAATGGGTTTTTTTCTTTTATTAAAGTATAATCATTTTATTTTGGAAAGTGGATATTTAAATAATATATTAGGATTCATTAATTTGATAATAAGAAAAACTATATAATAATAACTTCAGTGGATTATAATAATCCTTTTGATAATAATAATTATCTTTTTGATTATTTATTAAATATTTAAAATAATATTATAATAAATTCACTTTTTTTCTATTCCTTTAAATATTTCATTTCTATTTTTAAATCAAATATTAAACAGATTATTCCTTATAAAGTTTAAAATAAAAATAAATAAAAGATTATTGAATATAATTTAAAGAATAAGAATATATAAAATGCAATACCCTATTTAAGATATATTTGTTTTCTTCTATTTAATTATTATAAGGATTTCGATAAGTGTTTTAAATGAAAATAAATATTTTCTTTTTATTATTAAAAATATATTATATATTAGTATATCTCTTTATCAATCTTTTTGAAATCTTTGGCTATATGTTTAATAAAACTTTGGAATTCTGATTTTATTATTTAACTTAAGTAAATATATATTCTAAGGATATTCTTTATTTCATTGTATTCTGTTAATATAATATTTAGAAAACTATTTTGAATAAGAAGTTTGTTTATATTGTAATGTTAGTTATATTGATAATAAAAAAAAAGAATATTGAATTTATTAATCTTAATACTTTTTTATTATTAATATAGAATATTTCTTTTTTTCCTTTTATTCAATCTTTGTAATTATTTATATATTCTTTTTTAACAAAAAAGATATTATTTTCTTTTCTGATTAAAAAACAAAGATCTTTTTCTATTCCTTAATCTTCTATTATTAAATATATAAAAATTAATAAAATGATTTTATTAATAAATCCTAATTTTAAATTTAATTTTAGAATTAGATTTAAATTTGTTTAATCTAATTCAGATCCTATTAATACTAAAGGAAAAAAAAAGCAAATAACTTTTTCTATAAATAATAATAGTAATCTAAATAATAAATATTATTTAATTAATAAGAATAATATTATTAATTTTAATAATAATTTGATTAATAAAAAGAAATAATTAAATATATTAATATTTGAGATTAAATATACTATAAAAAAGTGAGTTCTTAAAAGAAAGTATATTATATAAATCTCAATTAATATTTTTGATTATTATAATTATTCTTTAATATAATATAAATATAATTTTGCAAACTTTTTGTAAAATTTTATTTTATTATAATTTAACTAATCTCTTTGATTTTCCTACTTATATTTTAAAGATTTAAAAGTATTATAAAGTATCTGAACTTTTATTATAATAGATTCTTGATTAAACTATTTGTAATCATTTCAATTATAAATAAATATATGAGATGGAAATTGCTTTTTATATATTTCTAATATAATTATATATTTTATATATTTATATATTTTAATTTAATAATAATTCTTTTATTTTCATTTATTATTAATCTAATTGTTTATTAATTATTATAAAAGATTATAACAAATTATTTAATTATAAGATTGATTTTTTTAAGGAATTGTAATATTACTAATATCTTTTTTGATATATATTTAATTTCTAATAATTTAGTTTCAATTGTAGATATAATAATAATATTTTGTTTTGAAACTTTTTATATTATAAATCCTTCAAATAAAAAGATTACAAATCCTTAAAATAATCTTTTTGATTTTTTATCATTAACAAATAAAGCATTTAAAAATAATAAAAACTATAGAACCTATTTTTTATAATATTCAATTGAATAATATCTTATATTTTAAAAATATTGAATATAATAATTAACTGTTTTTATATAATTTGAAAATAAATTAATTAAATAATAATTGAATTATAATATTATAAATACTATATTTGTTTTAATTATAATAACTATATATAATATTGATCCTATCTTTTTTTAATATATATATATAAAAATAATAATTACTTATCTATTAAATTTTATAAATTCTATAATTGATAATAGAGTATATAAATTATCCTTATTAAAATTAAACTTCTTTACAGTTTTTTCAATATATATATTATATACTAATTATAGTTTTTCTATTCTTTGATTACAAATAATCCGAATACCTAAAAACCATTTTATATTATTTAAATTTCTTAATTTATAAACTATTTTGATATTAGAAATAATATTATTAATTATAAATATATTCTTATAATAATAAATAACTTGTATATTATCTATAAAAAATAGTATTAAAATAATCTGATTTAAATTTATAAAAAAATAGGATTCCTTTTTGTATTGATTTAAATTTATATTTTTAAGTATTTTATTAAAATCCTTAAATTATATAATAAAAGAATCTTAGAATTTATATAATATATAATCAAATATTATACATTTATTTGATTCCTTAAATCTATTAAATAAATAATATATTATAGGTATATTTAATAAATCTTTATAAATATTAATAAATATATTTATAATATTAAATTACTTTGTTTTCAAATTATATTTTGTTATTAATACTATTATAATTTTAAATAATCTTTTTATAAATATAATAGTATATATTGATTCGATTGTATTTTTAGCTTAAAAATCATTATAAATAATTAATCTAATTCTATATTTTATAAAGAATTTTTATTTATTATATTTATATATAAATATTTATTGTAATAGAATAAAAGTAATTGATATATTTTCTATATTTATTTTATATCAAATTTTGTAATCCTTTAAATTGTTTATTTTAATTTCATATTTATATTTAAATTATTTTTTTAGAAAATAGTTTTTGAAATAATAATAATGTTGTAATGGTTTAGATAGTTCTGAAAAATACAATTTGAATAGTTCCTCCCAATAATTTTTTTTATAAATATTAAATAAACTAATTTTTGTATATATAACAAAAGTAATTATATTATATATAATAATAAATGAATATTGTTTCTTTTATTTATTTATAATTGAATAGTTAAATTAAAATGTAATATAAAAATCTTTAATATAAGAATTACCTTTTTATAATAAATTTGCAATAAAAGCATTGATAAATGTTTGAATTTGTAATGATTGTTTATTTTTTAATTTCTTTTATTATTAAATAAAATAATAATTATTTATAAATATATTGATATTAGAAATTGTTTGATCAAAATCAAAGGATTGATATTTATTTAGATTAAGAATTAAATAAGGGATTTTGATTTTTATAATCTTTTGTTTTTTGAATACTCAATCAAAAAGTAGTGAAATTTGATTTTCTTTGAATTAATCAATTATATATATTAAAGAAAGTAATCTTTTCAATAATATCATTTCCTCAATTATATATAAATTTATAATATCAATATAATAAATATCTAAATCGCTTTTATATTTTTTATATATAATTTAAATAATATTATTAATATATTTATATTTTATATTATTTAATTAATTACTATAATCACTTTATATTATTAAAATAGAATATATAAACTTTTATATTTGATTAATTCATTTTTGAATTTGAATTTGATTTTCTATTTTTAAAACTTTTTTAAAATACAAAGCTTTATATATACTATTATTTTTGAAATTTATTAATAAATTTCTATTTTTTAAATATATCCCCAAATTCTGTTTTTGTTGAGATATATTTATAATATATATAATAATGTTATTAAACTTAATAATAATATATATTAAAATTATTATATAATTTTTTTAATTAATAATGGTTTTATTAATATTAATTGTTTATTAAATATCAAAAGCTAATACAAATTACTATAGTTTTTAATTTATATAAATATCAATATTTTTATTTAAAAGATTTATTTTATATATTCTTTTTTTCAAAAAAATAATATTTCGAATAACAATAACCCTTTTAAACTTTAGAATTCAAATATAATAAATTAATAAATCTAATATATATTTAATAAAATATTTAATATTTGTTTTAGAATTAGTTCTATATATCTTTTTATTTATGTTTAGTTTTTATTCTTTATTTAATAAATATACTTTATATTTGTATTAATAAATTCTATTTCAATTTGAATATAAATTAATAATTAAATAATCTACAATTAATAAAATAAATAAACAAAAATATTTATAAAATCAAATATCTAATACTTTATTTAATAATTTAAATAATTGAATTTTGAAAAAACTAATATTATATAAATAAATAGCAATTTATATTACTTTTATTTATAATAAATCTAATATCCCTAAAAATATTCACATTTTGATTTATTTGATAATTACCTTTTATCCTATTCATTCTAATCCTTTATTTGATTTATATATATTAAATAATAATAACTCTAATTCTATATCTTCAAATTTTATTCATTTCTTAAATACAATATTTCCCATAATTCTTATAACTAAAATATCATTATCTTACTTAATACAAATTATTAAAAAACTATATTTTCAAAATATCCAAACAAAAAAGTACTGAATTGACTTAGAAATCTCAAAATATATATTTTAATATAATAAAAAATTAAAGATCTTTCTATTATATATATCTTTAATTATTAAAAATCAAAATACTTTTATATATATATATAAAAAGTTGAATAAGTTCTATTATATTTTATAAAAGAAACAAAGTAATTAATATTTATTAAAAACTTGTAATATTATTTGTTAATTATATATATATAAACAATTTATATATTCATTCTAATTAATCCTTTTATTTTATATTTCTTACAAACAAAATATTCAAAAATTTTTTAATCTTTTATATTATAATTATATAAAATCTTTTCAAGATTTAAATAAATCCTTTGATTTATAAAATAAATATTTAATATTAGAATTAAATATTAGATATATAAGAATATATAAATTTATTAATATAAAATTTAAAAAAAATAAATAAAAAAAAAGAGGTTTATATTCTAAAAATAGAAAATTATTTTTATAAATATATTAAACAACAATATAATTATTCTTAAGATTACCTTTTTATAAAATAAAATCCATTTCTAAAAACTATATTTCTATTCCTATAAATTTTATTTCTAAAACAATATTAATATAAAATCTAGAAATATAAACAATATTAAAAAAAATCAAATCATTTTTTGAATTCTAAAATCTTTATAAAATATTTTTAATTATTTGAATATCTCATTCTACAATTTGTATTTTTATTATTCCTATTTTAATATAATCTATTTATAAGAAAGATATATATTTGTTTCTATTAAAAAAATTAATATTATTAATTAAATATATAACACTACTATTATCAAATATAATATTATTCAAAAATAAATGGAATAATATAAATAATATATTATATATATTATAATTAAATTGATTCTAAATAATATAAATTACTATTCTTAATCTTAAATTTCTTAAATCAAATAATTGAAAAACATTATTTTTTAAATTAATTTATTCTTTTTACTTTCAGATTTTTTAGAGATTTAATTATCAATTGTTTTTGATTCTCTTTTATATATTATTATATTTTTTTTTATTAATAAAAATAAATCCCTAAAGTTATACTTTTTTGTAAATGCAAACTCTATCTATTAATATATTTTAGAATAATATTTAGAACTAGTTTTTTTATTTTTCCAATTTGATTTTAACTTATAAAAACAATAATATTAATTATTATTTTTTTTGAAATTATTTTTTTTTCCAAGTATTCTTTTATTTTCCTTATAAATTTATTAGAATTAATTTAGATTAAAGATTGATTATAAAAAAGATACTTTTATCTTTTAATACTAAAAAGTCTTAATAAATTAATTTATCAAAAATATTTTCAAATTGCTTTAGAAAGTAATTAAGGATTCCCAATTGATTATTAATTTTTATTTAGATAAATATAATATTAGCTTATATGGGGAATATATATATCTCTACAATTTATAAGAAATTAATAATTATTAAGTTATTTTTTATTTCAATATAATATAATTTTATATTAATATATACTTTTATTTATTTGTTATACCATTTAATAGAATCAATTTAATCTAAAGTAATTTATTATAAAATATTTCAATATTCTTATATAATAACTAATCTTATTATAATAATAATAGATATAAATTTATTCTATAAATATTGAATAATTATTTTAAATAGAAAAACTTTGATATTATTATTTTTAATAATAATTTCTATTAAATAAAATATATTTATTATATTAATAATTTAATTATAAATATTTTAGTATACTTTATACATACTATTAAATTTTTTTCTTTCATTAATATATGAAGACTGAATATAGGGTAAAGGTTAGCCCAGAGTGTAAAAGAAAAAATTGATTTTTTTTTGATACTATTGGATTCGTCTTAATTTGAGGATTATAATGATAATAATTATTTCATTGTCAAAAAGTTGTAGCAAAAGTTATAGTTGATTAAAGGTAGGATTCGTAGTATTGTAGATCCGATTCGGCAAAAAGTCAGATACTGCCGATTGTCATACCGCCTTTCCCGATTAGGATTATTTCTGACACAACTAATCATTGCTCAAAACACACATTCCATCTCGATTAAAAATACAAAAACCTAATACCTAGTATTCAGCTATGTAGAACAACTATCATTTTGAATTTCAAAATCGAAAACCAATGTTGAGTGAAGTTGTAGCTGATTCAAGTTAACCCTTAGAGTTGGTGAAGGTCAGCTGACCCACCTTCCCGATTAGGATTATTTCTGACACAATACCACATCACTCAAAACACACATTCTACATTCATTAAAAATATAGAAACTTGATACCTAGTATATAAATATTAGAACTATTATTGGTTTTAATTACAAAATCAGAGATTAATAATAAAAGAAGTTGTAATTGATTCAAGTTAATCCTAGAATTGGTGTGAAGGTCAGCTGACCCACCTTCCCGATTAGTATTTATTTCTGACGCAACACCACATCACTCAAACACACACATTCTATGCCTATTAAAAATACGAAAACCTAATAATTCGTTTTCAGATCCTTAGATCTAACATCATAATTCATAATAGTATATAAGAAAAATCGTGAATGAAGTTGTGATGAATATAAATTAACCTCAAGGTATTGGATTCTATCAATAAAAGCATCAGTTGTTTATCGGCCTTACTAATCAGGTTTTTTTCTTCAAATATTATCAATATTTCATAACATTACGATATCTACTTCAATTGGCAATCAGTCTACAGCTCTATAATGCCATCTCATAGGAACCTTGGACGACCGAGAAAGTATGCTAATGCTGAGGAAGCTAGAAAAGCGAATAATATCAACAATCGCCTTCGTGCAAGAAAGAAAAAACTTCAATCCTCAGATTCAAATGAGTTTGTTGTATATCAATCCTCTTCTTTTACCAATATCTTTGCAAATAATTCTTCTCCATATATTCGCCCGAGCACTGGACTCCTAATGGCAATTCCATTATCTCAAGATCAAATCCTCGAAGCTGAAAATGTTTGTGAGAGTAATGGTTTAGAGAGCTTGCAACCCGCTCTCCCAGCACAGAGTCAATCACCCTCGATCCACAACTATAAAGAGATCGATATCCAAAAGAACGAAATGAACAATCAAGAGATCAATCTTGCAGAAGAGGAATGTGATACAATATTGCAAAGATTCTGATGGAATTGCAGTCAGCTCATACAACCTGCACAATGAAGGGGCCGGAAACGAGTGTAGTATCAAAGTAAATGATACTGTATCAAGCTGTAGATACCAAATCCAGTTGTGGATACCAAATCAGAATCGCGCTAAACCTTATTGGCATTTTTTCATCGAGTTTTTCTTTTAATGTATACATTAAACCAATCCTAAGATTATTTTCATTATATCGACTGCAACAATGGATTCAAATTCAATCAAGAAAAGTCGTGGCAGACCACGAAAATTTACACAAGAAGAAGCTGCAGCTTCTAAAAGAAACAGCAATCGATATGCTCAACAACGGCGGCGTCACCCACGCATTGCTGCCGGTCCATCCGATTTCATTGCTTACGAACCCCCTCTATCAGATGTACCAGTCAATACACCTCCTAGCGGACTTCGACTCAGCCCTGATATCCCAATACCTTTAGACGACGATTCATCAATTGAAAATCCTTCGAACATACAATCGAACCCTCCTTTATCGACATCCTCTCCAATCGAATTGACTATTGAACTTGAAGAACAAATGAGACATATTCGACTTGAAGAAGAAGAAGCGGACAAAGAGCGTGTTGAATATGAAACTGCAATCTCCGAAAAGATGAAGGAAACGAGTCTTGCAATTGATTCAAATGAAACAGTGATACAATCGGTGAATACAATCAATACAATACAGGAAACAAGAATGGGGATCCAAGTAAGGACCGAACATTGGATAATGATAGCACTCCTGTATCAAATTCCCGTCACCCATCAGTGAGCATTCAAGGGTCTGTAGATAATCCTATACTACTATCAAGCCCTATTCAATTTCGATCACCTTCTTTCCAATTATTCAATCAAAGCCGAAGTCAGCAAAGCAGTAGTACAGGAAGAAACCGATTCTCTGTGCAAAGTAATCTCGAGGCTTGGTTAACACCTTCACTACATCCAACCTCTAGGATTCAAAATACAACTCCAACTCCAAGCTTACCACAACATACCACAAATACTTCGTCTTCAAGCCACTCCCCGATTGAGAGTGTACCTTCTTCGACACCTTCCGAATCTGTGATACCATCAACGCCAGCCTTTATCAATCCTGAATTTGCTCCTTCTTCCGCCTCAACCGGAAGCCCTCCCCAGCACCATCCGCTCCCTCAACGCCCATAAAGCGTACAGCTCTCAAATTAGCCAAGCAACTCCGTAACTTCCAAGGCTGTACCCACGAGCAACATGAGACGGCTGAACACTTCACCGCGAGCATCACCAAGAACCTGATATCCACTCGGAATGTTCGTCCTTACAAGATATCACCACCCTCCTCAAAGGGGATTATCCTGGTGGAGTTCCTCTGCCTGATGTTTTGAGCAATCACAAATTGCTCCAGGCAGGAGATTACAATTTCCAGGATTTTCAAGCAGCATTTGAAGGTGTGAGTACTACAGCCGCTCCTGAAGATGACGGCACACGAAATGAGAACTTGCCCAAGAACTTGTGTTTGTCACAACACCACCTTACCAGCAAGAAGAATCGTGAAGCCAAGGTGACATACGATATCGATAGCATTTGCTGTTTTCCCACCAGCTTAGGCTTTGCGAAACGTGGCATACACTGGTTGCCTAAAGCTCACTCTATCCTCAATCTCACGGCTGATATTCACTTTGCCTTGAAGATACCTACTTACAACAATCGTGGTATATTAATAGAAAGAGCTACTCCACTTCACAAAATCCCTCACTATTGCTTTGGTAATGCAATTGGGATGGAATCATTACTAATCTTTATCTTCTTCCCTGCCTTACACCTCGAGAGTAATTATCAACACACTTCCTACTTGAGTAATGAGGACAATGAACTCTTCTTTTGATGCCATCGTTAGCCCGCTCTCAATCGGGTTATCCAATCCTCCAATATCATACAGCATTATCCTGCATCCGCTAGGATTTCGCAATTGGATGCTATGGCTATTTCGACCGAGGGCCTGCGACGAAAAGAATCTTCGAGGGAACAGTTGGTCAAGCACACTATACAACCTCAATATCTTGATCGACTCTGGGATGCTATTGTTCAAAGTATTGAAGATAACCCCGGCTTCCATCGATTTCGAGGCGCTACTCTATTCGCTCATTCCAAGAATATCAAGTTGGAATTCATGAATGCTAGCCTGACGAAAGTATATGATGACTGGCATTCCAAGTGGTTGCTACAACTGATACTCAATTCTACAACCCGGATCGTACATTTGTAGACCTTGCCAAACAGGTGACATCTCAAGATACTGCCTTGCCATTTGATCACATTCTTACCCATCACGAAGCCGAGGTATTCTTGTGGAAGAAGTGTTGTCTTGAAGCGTATGCCAAGAGTCGAGTGGTTCTTGAGGCTGACGGTAGTCCCGCGAGGGGCAATCCCAGACGAACTGTATACCCTTGGGCCACCATGCGGGACACAATAGGTCAAACTCTTTTTGCTGTCCACATGGTCAAGAGAATATGGATGGATTAATCTATTCTCAATTTTATGGCTTAATCAAGACGCCTTTCGACTCATCCAAGGTATACGTTTTTGACAATGATTCGGTGGAGAATCTGGCTCTCGACCCTGGATACATTCGAGCTCTTCAACAAGCCGGTGGCGGTATTACTTTCTCTAAGGCTGTCGCTGAGTTTGGTTACCAGCACAGCAAGAAGCGGGCTCACGCGAACCTGGTAGACAATCGTGCAAAGTCGTATGGGATTCGAGAAGAGCATCGCATCTCCCAAACCATGATGGAAGAGATCTACCAGCAGTGGCAACAGTGGGATCAATACGATGATGAACATAATATCAATCGACCTCACCTCCCGTATTATATCATCCCTACCAAGGTGCCCTCGATTTCCTCGCGGCTCAGATCAACAAATATTGCTTCCTCTTCGAACACATCCTTTCCCACACCGGCAAAACATATTCGCTACCCGAAACCACGGTAATGATAACTGCACTCCGAGCTCTCCGATTCAGCTACGGTAGCAACTTACTTCAACAAGAGTCTCTGCTGTATAAGGATCGCTGGGAGCATATGCGTGATTCGAGATTGATTGTCAAAGAAGGATTGGGGATGCAGGATACGATGGAGCGGTGTGGCTTAGGATGGTTCCTGCCGAAGTTCAATTGGGCCACTTGTCGTCTTGCACCACCACATGGAGATAATATCCTCGTTGGGAGTGCTCTAGTGCATAAGGAGTATAAGAGAAGGTGGCGTGCAGTCAAGGATCTTCGAGATGTCTATATACGCTTTAATCAGGCGGCGTCGTGTACGATCGATACAATATGAGTCGCAACAGTGTGTTATACCATAAGTGGTTGAATTATCTGTTCGCTTTGAATCTTGAGCAATTCAATACCGATATCTGGAAGGAAATGCTCAAATCCCACAAACACTCTCCGGAATTATCACCCCTTTGCTTCCAATCGCAAGGAAATCTTCGATTTTGTTACACAGGTATGAAACGATTGTTCCAAGTCGATGGGGTTGTGACACCTCCTCACTTCGTAACGGGAAACAAGATGCGTTACAATAAAGTTAATGAACTGCTTGATTTCTTGTTCTCGTGGGGAGATAATAAAGAACGTCGTGGTTGGACTCACAAGCCATATCGGATCATTTTACAAAGAACTTTTGAACTAATCGAGCGACGACGCCCAGGAGATGGGGAAGCAGAGTCTTGGTTGAAAGAGTTTTGTATCTCGTACGACTGACGCATTGGTCCTCCCTTACCCAACGCATTTAAATCTTATTGCATCAACGAAGACGAATCATCATGCAGGTCTCAAGAGACGAATGATGTGGTTCTCATCCGTTTATGCTAACCCTGAAAAAGTCGAGCTTCCTCTTAGGGTTCATCCGCAGACCCTTCACGATATTCCTATGGCGTGCATCACGGGTGAAATTTGGGTCTGATAGAGATAATCTATGGGAAGCTAATGATCTTATCTTGGCATGCGATAGACAAAGGGATAGATTTGTATGTCAAAGAAATCTTCTCAGTTTTGGGTGGTAGGGAAGCATAGTATTGGATCGAAGGGTTATGTACCGAGGTGGGAGAGGGGGGCGCCACCAAGATTGAAGATGATGGAGGATATTCATCAAAAAAGCTTGGAATGAATTAGAGGAATTGATGGCTGCTTCTTAGGGTTAAGTATGCTCATTGCGATATTCGAGATGAATGAAGGTGACAATAGTTTGATGATGATTCTGAATTGGATATTGATGATGATGATAATGATAATGATGAAATAGCTACATTTCTTTGTAAATATGATGGTGATAGGCTAGAAATAGCACTGGCAGTGTCTTTACACCATCAGTAGTGTATTATAGAATAGTGTTGAAAAATCCACCTTTGAAATCATCAATATATTTATGGGAATAGGGGTTTTTAAGAAATTTGAAAAAAGCAATTAATAAAAAATCAATTGAATTTTATTTATTCTAAGTTTGAATTGAATTATCTTTTAAATCAAATAATTTAGATTGTGAATCTTAGGAATCGAATTCAAATAATATCAAAAAACATTTTAAAATTTTAAAAGAAGGATTTTCCAAATAATTTTTTGTTGTATTAATAAAATATTCAAAGTTAAATTTTCTTTTATATAATATTTTATATATTATTCAGAATTCTTTTGAATTAGAATTTAGAATTTGAAATTAGAAATAAGTTAAGTCGTACACCCTACTTTTGGGCCACCCCCCTTTTGGACCACCCTTTTACACCAAAACTAGCCATTTTGATATATCAATATCTTCTTCAAAACTAGATGTATTTTAATGAA
Source organism: Botrytis pseudocinerea (assembly GCA_019395245.1). NCBI lineage: Eukaryota > Fungi > Ascomycota > Leotiomycetes > Helotiales > Sclerotiniaceae > Botrytis > Botrytis pseudocinerea. The sequence continues at coordinate 926 of JAHXJK010000186.1, read as the reverse complement.
ACCTTATATATATAATCTTTATATAGATATCAATCAATTATAAAAGTTTTAGATTTTTCGTAATTCTTTTGATTGAAATTCAGAAGATTGAAATATTGGTTTTCGAATTTGTATAGGAATCACATACAAATTTGAAATCTTAATAAAAACAATAATAACTTTTCAACAAAAATTACTAAAAATAAATTGTAAATTTTATAATACTTTTCAAATATTGTATTAATAAAATCCAAAAAAAAAATGAAAAAAATAAGTAAATATCAACTTATAAAGAAATCATTGATTTCTAATCCATGTAAATTTTAAAATCTCAAATAAAATCTTAATATAAGATAACAAAATTTCAAAGCTTAAACTTCTATATACAAATATATAAAAGAACATAATAAAATTTTATAGTTTATTTTTAGCAATTTTTGTTGAAAAGTTATTGAGGTTTTTATCAAAATTTCGAATTTGTATGTGATTCTCATATAAAGTTGAAAATCAATATTTCAATCATCTATATCTTATTATAAAAAATTACTAAAAATCTGAAAATCTCAAAATTAGCTTATATTTAAATAAAAAATCTATATTCCAAATTTCAATTAATATTATTAATAAATGAAGAAATTAAAAATCGTGATTTTCGTTGTTTTTGGTGTGAAAAGTGCCCAAAAGGGTGGTGGCCCAAAAGAGGAGTGTGCGACTTATTTACTAGATTAAGGAATCTATATAATACTAAATATGAAATATAATATAATATAAAAGATAATATATTACCAATGAGTTATCACTTTTCCTGATCAGGATTTTTCAAATAAAAAATAAGTTATTTAATTATAACAATTTTTATATATATATTATCTATATTATTTTATTCCGTTTTCTTCTTTTATCCTTTCTTCTATCCTTCCTTTTGTTTACTCTCTTCAACTGATCAT